>PVJD01001204.1:0-292918 GCA_004026545.1 Mormoops blainvillei
CCACACTCTTGTCCATGAGTCCTTTTTTCCTTTTTTGCTTGATCCCTCCACCCGCTAACCACTGCCCAGCCCAGAGCTGTCAGGCAAGCACTGAAATGGCATGTGTTAGTTTAGCTGTAAGATTGGGAGTTAGAGTCTGTTATTTTATTCTGAGATTCCCATTTATTTTACTGTTATAGCAACAGTGAAAATGTCTTTTTTAAATGAAAAAATAGAAATACTATAACTGAAAATGCAGGATGCATTTTGCTAGGGCAATCTTTGGTCTGCCTCATCTACTTCATTTCATTTCTTGGTTTCCAGAGTTGTAGTTGCTTAGGTTAATGTTACCATAAGATTGGTCTGAGTTACTCTAATTTCTAGTCACATGGCATTGATAGTGAATACTGCTGGTGTTCGATGGATATTGCTAACAAACTGCCTTTCAAATTTCCTAGATTTTTATGTTCCTTATAAATTTCCTAGATTGATATGTTCAGGGGCAGTTTTTCCATGAGGACAATAAATCTTAACCTTCAAGGGCCCCTCAGTTGGGCGGATGTCTTTCAACATTCCATGCATAATTTTGTTTTATCATTTTGTATTCTTTTCCTTGGAGAAGGCCCCTAAAATTGTGTAAGCTTCAGGCCCACCGCACTTGGGTTTGCCTCTGACCATCCTGCTGACTCATAGAAAACTGGAACAAAAGCAACAGTGAGGATATACTTGAGTCCTTAAAAACTTATTCAAGGTACTGGTGACACAGATTTCTTCCCAGTGGAAGAAATGATTTAGACAATTATACTTACCAGTAGAACTATGTATTGAAAACCAGATGAAGAACTGATGATTGTGGAAGCATCGAGAATAGAGTTTTAGAGGCTTGTAGTCCTTGACTGAGTTCTGTTTGGTTAGATTATCAGGCTTTTGGTGAATTTCTTTTAGAAAAATAGGTAATTTTAAACATTAGGAAAATTTTGTGAGATGTAGAAGCTTACTCTTATTGTATATTTTACATGTTTCTTTAGTCACAGTAATCGTGTATGCCTCCTTCACTTTTCTTTCTCTTAATCATACTTATGTGTGTCTTTAAAAAGTCCTCATAAATGATGAAAATGCCAATACATTATATGTGTAATATCAGGTCTTCATGTTTTGTTGTATATAGGAGTATAAAAAAGATCATGCAAGCTAAGACCATGTAACACTATCTAAATACCCAATGGAAAAAATTATGATTGTTCTGTGACCTTTAACAATGGCAAAATGTTGTAAACTCTCTTACTGTTGATTATAAATACAAAGAAATAAAAATATTTGTAAAATTAATGTTTAATATACTATGATTCAGGACATGAGAAACATTGAGAACAAAAGTCTTTCATTTCTTTGCAAAAAACTATCACAAGTCATTTGAACGTTTCTTGCTTTCTTGGAATATAACTTATGACATAAAGATACTTTTTCCCCATCTCTTTGCAAACGGTCATACTCATTTCTAAGTTTGAATCAACTTTAACTCTTTTATTCTCCCATGGTCACTATTGTGAACTATTTCCTAGGGCTCCTTTAATGTGAAGGTTATTATTATTATTATTTTTTAATTTGTGCCACTTTTTCTGGGAAAGCTTGATCCTTTTGTCCCAATGACTTCCTCGATGTATGTCGGTAAGTTCACCTTCCCTGACATGGCTGAAGATATGGAGTCTCTCAATGGTGGTCACGTCAACACTCCCATGGACACCTATTTCTTCTATAACCACTTTTATGTTCAAATCAATTTCACTTTCAGCATGATAATCTTCATTCTTTTTTGATGGACTTAAATCTTTGATGACTACTTCCTACTGTTGATTTCCATTTTTGTAAAATGTCAAATGGATTTATCATTGGGAAACAAGGAGACAGCGTAGCTACATACTTTGCTTCTGTGTATGAATTAAGTAATGAATGCACAGTGACCAGTAATGACAGGCTTTGAAGAAGTGAGGCAATTGGCTTCTGATCATGAAGGGTTATCTGTTTTTTATCAGTGCTTTGTATACTAAAAAGCTAACAGCAAATTTTGAATTTTATGCTATTATTCACATGGTACCTGAAATTTGCATGGTGCTATTGGGAAGCTGGTGTTATTTAACTACGCTGTAGTAATTGAAATATGTGCATATATGAACTGTGTAAAGTAAGAACTCCTTGCTTTCTCTTTTTCTGTAAGTTTGAAATAACTTCTAAAGCTAGCTTTTAGCAGGAAGTTTAACAATCATGATCAAAGTATGGTTTAAATATTTGAGTTCATTTTGTGGAAGCAAGATTATATTTTATAACTATATTATTTAATCAACAAAGACACCTATATGATTTTATGTAACATTTGAAAACAACACAAAACTGAAATGGATTTTTTTCCCCCAGTTTTATGTATGGGGAATTGACTGACAAGAAGACCATTGAGAAAGTCAGGCAGACTTTTGACAACTACGAGTCAAACTGCTTTGAAGTCCTTCTGTACAAGAAAAACAGTAGGTATCTAAATTAACAATAAGATGTGCCAACTCTTTATTAATGTTATGTTTTGGTAGTGGTAGTTGAGCTGTAGTGTAGAGAGAATATAAAACTTTGTCCCTTCTTTTGTTAGGGACAGGGGATGCAAGTACAATTAGACAGCAAAATTAGTAAATGATTCTGGCTATGAAAAGCAACCTGTCGAGGAATGGAAGAAAAGCATGGTGCATTTTAGATGTGATTTTTGTGTATGTGCATGTGTGTTTGTGTCAGGTGTCAAAATGTTTTGTGATTCATACTTATGGTAACAATTTTATGGTCATGTGACAGCAACTAAAAATGAGAGAAATTTATTCATTCCTTCTTAGGGTTAAAGAGAAAGGTAATTGGCATCACTAGATAAGTGTGATTACCTATCTATACATCATACATAGATAACATGTGAATATAGAGTATCTACTTGAGGTGAATCTTTCTGAATACAGCCTTTTGCTGGACTCAGGCTCTTTCGTGTGTAACTAGTGGAAGTAGTCATTATTTTAGAACAGACCATTCATGTCTGGTAAATTTATTTTGATTGTTAGGAACCGTTGTGTGGGATGGGATGTGAAGGGTCAGTTGTTCATTGTGCAATAGCATGAGACCTCAGGGTAGGGCCTCTCTACCAGAGTGTGGAGGAAGAGCCTCCCAAACAAAAACCAACCAGTACACTCATCTGCCAAGACTCCTTTCTAATTCATTTTCTTTGAACAGCTACTACTTTTATTTCTTTTTGCTGTTTTTGAAAATTGACTTTTCTTTTAAATTTTTAAAAAAATAGTTTATTTTTTCCATTACCATGTATACCCCCTGCCCTCTTCCACCTCTACCTACTACCCTACCCCCACAGTTACCACACTGTTGTCTCTGTCCCTGAGTCCTTTTCCTGTCCTAATTGATCCGTCCACCCACATACCTCAGAGCTCCCAGCATGTTCTCTGGGTCTGTCTCTGTTTTGCCTGTTAGTTCGGTTTGTTCATTAGATTTCACATATGAGTGAAATCATATGGTACTTGTCTTTCTCTGACTGGCTTATTTCACTTAGCATAATGCTCTCCAGGTCCATCCATGCTGTCGCAAAAGGTAAAATTTTCTTCTTTTTTATGGCCGAGTAGTATTCCATTGTGTAAATGTACCACTTCACCTCAAAGTTGCAGAATGTACATTCTTTGAGTTTTTTTAAAAAAGCAAACAGTCACTTCATAAGCTGGATCAATTTATTTAGTGTTAATGGTATATGATAATGAAGCCAATTATCATCTTTAGTGAAAATTGATGAAGTTTGGGACACACTCTAACTTCAACAGGAAATACTTGTCCCATGTTCAGTGAGTGCCTATTGGGTCTTGTGGAGTATAAATTAGTCTCTCCATTTTACCTCAAACATTTGTTTCCATTGGAATATTTGAAATTGAACTTAAGTTTATCTTTTTAAAATTAATAGACCATCATGGGGATAACAACAACCATGGTTATTGCTTCGCAGTAGTGCATGTGGCAACCGGAACACTAGCCTTTAGTGGTTTTACCTAAGGACTGTTGTGACATCTCATCTTTCATTTCATTAATAGAATCAAGCCTGGGAGGTATTTCTCTTTGAAGTCATACCCAAATGTCTGTTGGCTTGTCACCTAGAAAACGATCCATTTTAAATGATCAACTCTGCTCTCTACAAGAGAAAAGTCAGGCTGTATGTGTTTTCTGTTTTTTTTTTTTAACCAGGTCCACATACATATTGATAATTCATAGTAGATTCTTATGCTAAAATCCCCTTTTGTTTTCATATACTACTGTTATCCCTTAAATGACTTAGATATATGTCTCAAGTTTAACAAATAATTTAAGAACACTCCATATTACTAAGGTCATTTCACTGTGACATTTAAGCAGAATAAACAAATCTTTGCCTGATTTTAAAGCATCAAAAGCCAGCTCATAGTTTCTGAGTTTCTCAAAAATACCTCGGTGGGGATTGTGTTTGCTTATATCCTTTAAATCATGTTAGCAATAAGTTAAAATTTACATCTCCTTTTGAGAAAGTTTAGATTGTGTGCTTTATTTTAATGACTTGAAATAATTATCTGGCCTTGTTACAGGCCTGCCTGGTTCTTTTCAGATAAGTATGTATACATAGGTAGATGTCTGCTTAGAGCTAGTAAAAGATGGAGCCCGTTGTACCGAAGATTAAAACTCCTCTCTCCTTTATGTGTAGTATCTGCCTTGAGTTTTTTCCCTTTCATATGAAGGAAAAATATTACCCGTGTATTATACTGGAGTCCTACTATACTTAAAAACAGCTTTAAAAAAATCTTGTAAATAGTTAGCTGAAGGTTTTTCAACATCAACTAAAAAGAGTGTATTCTTGTGACTTTTAAAAATGGTAATAGAAAAATTCGCATGTCTGTAGAAAACTGTTTTGGAAATGCCTGAATGCTACCTCCTTCCAATACTTTCATTAAGTAATTAGGTTAAACACCATTTTGCAAGTGGGGAGATTGAGGTACCCTATTTAACATGTGTCACGACTGACATTTCAGTTTGCAACCTCTATTCTTCAGGCCTATTGCTCTGATTAGCAGGGGGCTGTTTATGCTGTTGGCAAAGAAACAGTGGCTCTGAGATGATGATTGAAAATGGCTCTTTGTGTCTACACAAAGGGCAGAGCTGTGCTAAATGGGTCCACTCCAGTTAATGCCAGGACACTGCCTTGAATTTCCAGCAGATACAAGCCTCCCTGCTTAACCCTCCCAGATATCTCGTCCCCCTGAAGCCCAAATTCAGGGTATGGTTATTGCACCAACCACTCAGCAGGTACTCAGCCTGCTTGGGGAAGTATGGCCCTGTACTTCAACTTGAAAAACATCCACCGTGATATCTGAAAGCAATTTAAAAAAACAGTCCTGACTCTGTGCAACAATTTGAAATGTTGCTGTTTTCATAGAAAGATATGAGCTGTAACATCATCTCTTTCTGCTCAGATTTCCAACAGACCTTGGAAAACAACTTAGGTTTAATGCCATTTCCCTCTGTTGTGACGCTGTGGCCTCAAACCCACTATGTTGGAACAGCTGTAGGCCATGGATCCCTGGTGCCTGGGTCTGGTGATTTGTAAAACTTTGCACATCACTCACAGTTCCTGGACACATTGTGCAAAATAAGAAGCAGAAAACAAAGAAACAGCCTCTCTGGAAGATGGTATAATTGTTTCTAAGGTCCCTGTGTCACCCTGTAATAATTTTGGAAAGGACCATGTCCCTCCACAGGACTTCTGGGGTTGCAAAGAACCTGGCCGTCAAAACCAAATATATCCACCCTTACTGGTGTGGCTCAGTGGGTTGGGCGTCTTCCCACAAACTGAAAGGTCACCAGTTTGATTCCAGGTCAGGGCATGGCCTTGGTTGTGGGCCAGGTCCCCAGTTGGGGGCATACAAGGGGCAATCGATCGGTGTTTCTCTCACACTTTGGTGTTTTTCTCTTTCTTTTTGTCTCCCTTTCCCTCTCTCTAAAAACAAAGAACTAAAACCTTAAAAAAAAAGACAAAACAAACAAGAAAACCTGAATCTGAAGATTTCCATAGAAATCTCTTTTCTTTAATTCTCTGACTTCTTGAACCCGGTAGTTAAGTCACCTCATCTTGTCTAACTGGCAAATTCCCTTTTGTGGTAACATTATTACAAGACTTTATTTTGGCCCCAGGAATGGAGGTTCTTCGTATTGTGTGTTCAATGGTAGCCACTAACAGGCTATCAAGTCTCACCTAGAGGTTATTTATGGCCATACAGTTCACTCCCCAAGCCCCAGACCTGACAAAAGCCTTTATTTCTTTAAGGTAGACTATTTGGAGAGGCTTTACTGCACTGTGGCTTAGAGCGAATATGATGAAAAATACGTCTTTTAGATTCTGATGGACTATTCCTTCAGTGTTTTATCATTTAATGGATAATTACTCCTTGGGAGGAATGTCTCTTGCCTTCAGATATTTATTTGATGTAGTGCCAGTTCCTGATTTGTTCAGAACCTAAGCCTTGAAAACTTTGAAACTGTCCTCTGGAGCCTGCAGGAGCCACTGTTTGAGGAAACTGGTGACAGAGTCCAACCTCCTGCTTCGAAGGGAGCGGTAGGCAGCAATGTCTCATAAAGGCACCTGAGATTCTCAAGGGCTGGGGACATTTTTTTTCTTTCATATTGTGTCAAGGCTTCAGGTAGAGCTGCGTCCATCAGGTTTCGAGTGTTTGGTGTGGGGATGCAGTCAAAACCACAGAGCTATCTTACAGGTCTGTCTGAGCATTTCAGATGTTCCTCCTGGAGGGACACCTACCAGAGCATCAGGTATTATGGTTGGAGTCCATTGGAAACACTTTTCAAGGTAAGAAGGAGGAGCTGGTAGGAGTGGTCACACTTGGTGAGGCTATTGAAAGGAAGTTGAGGAGAGCAGCTGTCGTGCAGGGGGCCAGGCCTACAGGTGATGCTGGTGTTACTTCAGTAGCAAGGCTGCCTTTGTGCTCTTGCATTGTGCTTTACTTACAAATTTTGCTATTTTGGGTTGAAAAATATGCTTGTTATTTTATTGAGCAACTGGTAGTTGATACAAAATTAAAATTTTTTGGATCCTTTATAGCAATTAAAATACCATTGTTTCGTTGCTAGTTCCTGGCATAGCAGTTGGCAGCTGAAGGAAGAGCAAAGGCAGCAGACCAAGACATTGCAGTGGCTTTGTCACACTCCATCGCCCTTTCTTTCTCTTCCAGGAACCCCTGTTTGGTTTTATATGCAAATTGCACCAATAAGAAATGAACATGAAAAGGTGGTCTTGTTCCTATGCACTTTCAAGGATATCACGTTGTTCAAACAGCCAATAGAAGATGATTCAACCAAAGGTAATTTTCAAAGGAATTACTACTTAAGAATTTGGCTGTCATTTAAAAATATTATTATTATTTTAATAAAACCTATTGGTTGAACTTGAAAACAAAATTGTACTATGTAACCTTTATTTTCCTTTAACTTTATACTAATTGTTGCCCAAATTAGTTTTATTCAATTTTTTTAGATGAAATAAAAAGTTAAAATGATAGTTACTTAAATTATAATAAAAGGAACTGAGAAAAGGCATAAGGAAGAGATTTCAAAGAACATTATTAATTTAGAATCAATGTCATGGGGGTTTCAGCAACCTCTAATGCAGTGAGTTTTAGAAACCAAAAATATAACTTGTGGGATGGCTTGGGTGAAGTCTAATTGGAACACAGTTGATTAGTTGATTGATTTTTGTTAAATTGACTAGAATTGACTAATTAGTCAACTAATTAATTAGTTGACTTTTTCAGGTTATCTTCACCTTTTATTTATTTGATTCTTGTACATTCCCCGGAGTAGATGTTGCCAGATTATTTTAAAAACAATTTTGTCATCAAGAGAGTGTCTGGAAAATGAAAACATGCTAATTGGAGTCTCACTGACTGTAATTTTCAGAGAGACCGCTATAGAATGCAACAGGCAGCGGCATGTGCTGTTACTCTCCTTTGCTCTCATTTTATTCTCTCCAATTATGTTTAAATTAGAAACTGGTGTCATATAAGTGAAGAATTTCAAACACCCTTAGGGGTTTTTATGAAATATTGTTTTTAACAATCTCTTAGGAGACTAAAAATGTCTTCCTTTTTGCATTTGGCAAACATTGTCTGTTCTTACCTCTTTTTAAAAAACTGGCATAAATGCTTTAATTTTTCCAACTGTAATCATAACTATAGAAAAATTGCATTACACTTATTTTCTGCAGATTAAATTAAATGTATATTACCTACCTGCTTAGTTTCTCGTTAGCATCAAATTGCAAGGACAATTTTATGGTGTGCAAACCATTTAAAGCATGACATGGGTCAATTCACTTGTGAATGTTTCTGAAAATGTGTGTATTTAGTCATCTCCTAGAAGAATGAATAAAGCACTCACTTTTGGACCTGTCCTACCTCTTTCTCTTCCTTTACTCATATACCCAGTGTCAAAGAAGTTTAGGATAAATTTAAATACTATTTTTAATATAATAGTCTTCTAAGCAATGCTTGTTTGTTTGTTTAAAAATCCAAAGTGATCCATCCAATAGCAGCAGAATACATGTCTTCTCAAGGTCAAGTGGAACATTCACTTGGTAGATCACACTCTGGGCATAAAACACACCATGACAAATTTAAAAGAATAGAAATCTCAAAAAGTATGTTCTTAGACAACAATGGAATTAAACTAGAAATCAGTAATAGGAAGATAGCTAGAAAATTCCCAATGTTTGGAAATTAATGCATTTCTAAATAGCACATGGGTAAAAGAAGAAATCTTAAGGTAAATCAGAAAAGTATTTTGAACTAAATGAAAATAAAAGTATGACATCAAATATGTGGGATGTAACAAAAGCAATGCTTAGAGGAAAATGTATAGCATTAAATGCATATATTAGAAAAGAAGAAAGATATAAAATTGATAACTTAAACTTCCACCTTAGGACAGTAAGCCAAAGAAGAGCATTTTAAGCCAAAGTGAGCTGAAGACAATAAGTAAAATTAGAGCAGAAATCAATGAAATAGAAAACAACAGCAATAACAAAGTAACTAGAGAAAATCACTACAACCCAAAGCTGATTCTTTGAAGAGATTATTAAAGTTAGTAAACCTCTAGCCAAGCTAACCAAGAAAAATGGAAAAGACACAAATTATTAGTACCAGAAATTAAAGCAGGGCTCTTACAACACATCACATGGACATGAAAGCATCGTAAAGAAATACTTTGAAAAACTCAACAGCCAGTGGATTGGTAGCTTAGTTAAAACGGGCCAATTCCTTGAAGACACAAACTATCAGAACTCACACTAGGGGAATAACCTGAATTGTCCTATAGGAATTAAATAAATTGAATTAATAATTAATAAACTTCCAAAACAAGACACTACCAGGTACATATGTTTACATTGTCAAATTCAGTCTCTTCCACAAAGCAGAAGTAGAGGTCTTCTCATTCTATGAGGCCAGTACTACCCTCATACCAAATTTAGAAAAATACATCAAAAGAAAGGAAAATTACATACCAATATTTCTCATGCACATAGATGCAAAAATCCTCAACTAAATAAAATCCAGCAATGTATTAAAAGAATTATACACAATGACCAAGTGGGATTTACTCCACATATGCAAAGCTTGTTCAACATTTAAAAATCAATCATCATAATTCACTATATCAACAGGCTAAAGAATAAACACAGTGTGATCATATCAATTTGCACAACAAAAAACATTTGATGAAACCCAACACCTGTTCATGATAAAAACTCTTAGTAAAGTAGGAATGGAGTGTAGCTTCGTCAACTTTTTAAGGAACATCTATGAAAAACCTACAGCTAACAGCCGATGATATCTACTGTTTTCCCTAATTTACACTAAGTGATGTCATGGCACAGCTAATGTTGGCCAAAATGAGTATAGTACTTTCTCACCATTTGGATCGGCTGAACATTAATGATGGTGTCAGTAAGTTTGTAGCCTATTTATGGAAAATGAAAGTTGGCAGCATTTTACAATGATGTTGGGGAAAGGCTATTAATATTAAGGGTTGGCTTTTAGTTTTCAAATTAATGCCTCTCCGTTTTTCTGCCTTCACCACCATCTCTGCATCTGCACATCAGAATTACAGAGTTCTTTGCTAGGCTCCATCTCATAAATGCATAATCCATTCCTACGAAAAAGTGACATTTGAATACATTCCAGACAACTCAGACCACTTGATTTTGAACTATGTGTTTGATAGATAATGTAAATTAGAATCTATAGGAAATTGGACCCCGTTATGGAAAGAATTAAACTATCTCTTTCCAGTGCCAGAATTTGTAGAGGAAGAGATTATTTTGAATAGACTTTTATTTTGAGACTCCTCCATACCTTTCGAATACACGACAGATTACTGAAGAAAGTATTTCACAAAGATACTGTGAATGGTGTGTGTGAGCTACTTTCTATTATTCATGCGAGCTGTAAATTTAATATGAAGAATTCAATAGAGATAAAATATTTATGCCATTAAGTAATCCTAGTATTGCTATAAAACTAGCAGTATATGAAAGCATGTTTTGAAATGTAGGCAAAAAAATACCAAAAGTATCTTTTAACCTTTTAAGTTGAGTAAAGGGGACCGTGGAGCTTTTGGGAAACAGCAGATGAGATTTTGTGATAAGACCATTATATTAAAATGGATTGGGACTAGAGAATTGAAATTGGAGACAAGATTTACTTTTCATTCTGCCTTGGGTTACTTAACCAGAGTTACTTAATATGAGCTTTTTCATGACTTTTCTAGGAATATTTTGTTTTCCTTATTTATCTATTTTTATCCATTTTTTTAAAACCAAAAGTACAAGTCAAGCACACACTATGGGGCAGGCACTATTCTAGGTTCTGGAAGTAGAGTTCCTTCCCTCACATCCTAATGGGCAGGGGGCAGACAGACAAATATGTATAAAGTGAAAGTTTTCTTCTGATTATTTATATTTTCTCAGTAATATAGGAAACATGATTATCAACTGAGAGTAAAGATGGGGAAGAGCTTGAGGAATATTTGAAGGCATGAGGAGAGAAGTGTAGGTATGAATGGTAATCTATGAGTGTGAAGAAGAGAGTGGACAAGGGAAGTACATCAGGTTTGTTGAGTAGCACAAGGTCTGCTGGAGGCCAGTGATGACTTTTACTAGTGTCTGTGAGCATGATTGTGTGTGTTTTACTCCATTCATGTTTAGTCAAAGGTGTACAAATGTAGAACTAGGTGAAGAATTGGATTTAACCAGAGTTAGAATTTGGTCAAGTGAGTAAGACGAAAAGAATCAGGGTGCTAGAGGATCAGTGAAAAGGATCAGCAGGGCCAGGATGCTTGCAAGAGAGTAGGTTGAGAGTGTTTGCAAAATTTTGAAGAAATATTTAGGAAATTAAAGCTCTACCTGGGATATAAGAAATCGTGCTTTGGGTTGAGGAACAGACAGGTGAATCCATACACTGGCAAGCCAGAATGTAACTTTTAATCCTAGGGAAAGGACATTTTACCTTCTTCATGTGAAAAGGGGACAGTGACTGGAACAAGAGTCCAAGTCCTTTGAGGATTTGCTGAATTGGTTAGAATTGACAGAAATTTCCTTCTACTTCTGTTGGTATTTTTATCAAGAAACTCAGACATATGGTTGAAAGACTTGAGTAAACTGGCCTGTTCTGAATTTTATTTCTGAATGATACCTGGGATAGTAACTATAAAGTAATAGCAGTCAACTAATTTGAGTGCAGCTCTGCCTCAAAATGAATTTTCTGATCTCCAAAACTTCATCCTAGATTGGTTTTTGTCTTCAAAATGAATGGAACTGAATGATGTCAGCAATACCTTTGATATATACTGTAATGGATATTAGTGAAAACCATTGCATGGGAAGGAAAGCAGTTTTGAAATAGTTAACATGTGTTGGGAACTTTACAGTCTTTATTGTTCATTTCTGTAATTCTGAAAGTTATTATCTCCATTTTACTGTTGAAGGTCCTGCCATGCAAAGTCAGACTGATTTCCAGGCCCATGTTATCTCTATTGCACTGTGTGCCTCATCCTTTTCAGTGGAAACCTACTGTTTGGGTTTAATGATGTTCTCCATTTTTCCTACAGATTTTTCACCTTAATGGTACTCTCCATTTCCCCCTGCTCTCCTTTTTCTACTTAAAAAATAAATAAAGAATAAAGCACAAGTTGAGAAGACTCTGGTTCTGACAGAATTGCACTATTTCGAACCAACAGAATTTACTGATAATAATGAAAGGGGGCAAAGTGTTTTTGTTATCTTTTGTTTCTGTTATTGAGGTCTTGGAACCATGGCTCAGATAATCAGTCAATGGCACCCAATACATCATTTATAATAGTACAAAGGGGAAAATTACAGCAAAGAAATCCATTCTGTTGATTAGCCATATGTGTTCTAAAAGAGATGGTCCAAATCTCTACCAATTTATACTGTGTAGTATTTTCAAACATATCCTAAAACTGCCAAAATAGTTACACTGTGAAATATCCTGTGCCACATAGTTATGGCATCTTTGTGCCAATAATTGAGATAAAAAAATTTCTGTAGGATGAAAATAATGGCAAAAATAGCAACCTTCCCCTTGTGGGAAGCCAATGATTTTCTTTAGAGAGGAAACAACAGATGAAATATGGGTAATTATACCATGTAGTCTCTTTGGCCAAGAGTATAATTGTTTACATAAGCTTTTTTTTCTTATGGATTAGACTCTTGTGTTGCAGTCCAGTAGATTGATTTAACTGCCTCTGTGACTTCCTTTTATTTTTAAGATTAAGCAGTCCATGACAAAGAGGTTAATTGCAACCCAATAGAGCTAAACTAATGTTTTATTAAGAAGGAGCTGGCATCCTGAACTTTTAAGAGAACAAATATTCTCATAACACTATGAGCAACTTATAGAACAGGTATTAGGCTCTTCATATTCATCTGTCTGTTCCCATTACCCTGCATCGACCACATCTGAGTAACATCAGCGGAGTGTGCTGAGTAATCACTCACACAGTTAGATCTCTGTAATGGTGAGCTCAGTAAATGTATCACTGGGAGAAGTCAGAACTGCTGATGTGTTTTTTCCCTCTGACCTAGACAGTGTGGTTGCCCGACTTTTTCAAAGTTTGTATAATGGGAGTTGGTAACAGATCAAATGAACTAATTTAATAACATAGGTTGTTCTAGATGTGTCTAAGGGCACAGAAAGATTGGCCTAAGGAAATTCACTGTGGTGCTGTTAGTGACAGTGAAAAGTCTAGAAACCACTTATATGTTGGCCTAATTCTCTGAGATGATGAAGGTACAGGTAAAAATCAGTGCCGTTTGCGTGGGTGTAGAGGCAGAGGTGACAGAAGGGAACTTGAAGGCTCTCATATTTCCTATGGCTTTTGTTTCTTCAGTAACTTATTCAATGAGGTAATCTGCTGAAAGTAAGGAGAGGGGCCTGGTACAGTGCTTTTGAGAAAAATGCTGACTGTAGGACTGAGGACCACAAGAAAGTTTTAAACCTAGGAAATGGCAGAACACATGCCATTTAATGATTTGTATTCTTCCATGTGCCATTGAACTTATTCCTTCAATATATTCTTATATTTTTTCAAAATATTTTCTGGATGAACCTTATTGTACACAAGGGATGAAAATAGGGTTGTCTTTCAATCCAATACTCAGAGGTACTAAGGGGTGCAACACCACCTGTCTTAGAAATATGAAACTTCAGTAAGTATAAGATTAACTTGGAAGTTTCTAAAAATGTTCAATGCAAGTATAATATTCAGTTGATGTAAGAAAGAGAAGTGATCACAAGGAAATATTTTAATGTATGTTTTGCCAACATGTAGTTACTATCATCTGAAGACATCCTTATCATTTTTACCCAATGAAGCAAAACCAATCCTATATGATGCAAGGGGGAGCACAGAATATTTTGAACAGCTAGCCTCTTTGACTCCTTGGACTATATAATAGATATGAGCAAAACCCAAAGGTCACACATAAAAATGACTTATTATTTTATAGCCATACTTGATATACCGGTATGTCTATATAGAAGTAAAATACTTTTGATACTTCTCATTAGTCCTGGATATTATGCTATTTCTGAGATCATTTGAATATTATCAAGAATGTTGATTATATGTGAAAAACAGACTTTTCTTATTTTTAAGGTTGGACAAAATTTGCCCGATTGACAAGGGCTTTGACAAATAGCCGAAGTGTTTTGCAACAGCTCACGCCAATGAATAAAACAGAGGTGGTCCACAAACATTCAAGATTAGCTGAAGTAAGTGTGAGACTAACTTTACTTTCCATGGTGGTGGTGGTGGTACATCCCCCCCGCCCCCTGCCGCTTCCCTGCCTAAGCGATTCAATGTGGATATTTTTGGCATTTATTTTACAAATACTTAAATGATAATTTACTTTTTCCTTGTAGAGTTATAGAAATGTCAGATATTTCTTTTTATTCCCTCCTGCTTTTGAAATTGGAAAGTAATTCATGACAGCCCTGGTGATGTCTGTAGAGTGTGAGGTATCCTTTGAGAAAATGAGACAGGAGTTCATGCATTCATCTATCCATCTATGTAGCACACACATGTTGAGGGTTTGCTTTGTACTTGATGATATGCAAAGAAGGTAGATATGGAATAAACAATGGGCTCTATCATCAAGGAGCTGAAAATCTAGCAGAGTAATCTAGTAATAGGATAAATACATGACAGGGTGTAGTAGGGGCACATGCAGGAGCATTTACCTAGACTTGGGGAGTGCTACCTGCATGAGGTGATACCTGGGCTGATAGAATCTTAAAGGAAAAATATAAGAGGCAGGCAAAGAAGGTTGTTTCTACCAGGGAGGCCAGCATATACAAAGACTCAGAGATGAGAAAGTATGATGACTTTGAGTATGACTTCAGGGTGGGTGAAGTCAGGTGGGAAAGGAAAAGTTAAGGTGGTGTATAGTGAAACAGTGGTGGTTGGTGTCTCATGTGCTGGGGAAGTGACATGACCACATTTGTGCTTCAGAAAAACCCCTTAAAAGGATATTAGTTCCAATGGTTTTCTTTGTAATCCCATGTTTTTATTGTACTAACTTAAAAACTTTATTCTAAGAAGAGGTCCCTAGATTTCACTGGATTGCAAAAAGAGTTCCATGGCACAAAAATGGCGAAGAACCCCTGCCTGACCTAGTGACCCTATGCTGCATAGGTAGGGAGGGAAACCAGCTAAGAGCTTCTAGTACCCATTCAGCTAGGATGACCATGGCTTTAATCAAGGGAACCAGAAGAAGAAGTGGGTAGATCGAAGACCCAGCAAGATCAGAGTCAACACATATGTTGATAGATTAGAATTGAATGTGAAATAAGAATTGAATGTGAAACGCAGAGTCAAGGACAACTCTGTGTTTTTAGTGTGGACAACTAGGTAGAAAGTAAGTGATGTTGGTTAATAGAATGGCAAATATAAGAGGAGGGAGAGAAAGTTTGGAGGCAATGATAATGAGTTTGGTTTTAGACATATTAAGTTTGAAGTGCATGACAGGAAATTGGAGTAGAAATTTATGGTCAGGCCCCAGAGGGGTATCTGGGTTTGAGTTGCAGATGTTGATGGCATCTTCACAGATATGGCTGTTAAAGCCAAGGGCTAGATGATGTTACCCAGAGTCAGTGTATTGAAACCAGAGAGAAAAGGAACGAGGTCTGAGCTCTGAGGCAGCTCAAAGCTTTGTTGTTCATGTCTTCTGTAATCACCATTTGTCTTACTGATATGAAAGACGCCAACAAGCTAATCAAGGTTCAAAAACTATGCTGAGGAATGAGTGGGCATTCACAAAATATGAGACAACTGAGAGAAAAATGAAATTAAATGTATGAGTTTGCTTTCTTGGAGAAAGGTGAGTCGAAGTGCTCTAGACTAACTTTCTTAACTAGCTGAAGATATTAATTGGGTTTGGTGAGAGGAATTATGTTCCCTGAATTTGAAGAGTTCTGCACTATTTCTTGGACTATAGCTAACAGAGGGACTTGTTTGGCTTTCTGCTCTAAATAGACCTGTTAGCTTAGGGAGAGAGTAATAATTACTTTGATGAGCAGACATGTTTTTGAAAGCCCAAATAAGACATTAACATAATTAAAAATTAACATAATAATAATCACAATATTTAAAAAAATGGTATGCAGTTGGCACAAGATTTCAAGTTGATAATTAGATACAACTTCCTTTTTCAATAATGCTTGTTATTAAATACTACTTGATTTTGAAGTAAGTTTCTTTTATGTCTTGAGTTGTCTGTTTCTTTCTATAAATAAAGCTGAAATCTAGATTGTTTCTGTGACTGCTGACTTTTATATTCATGATTCCTTCTGGGTCTTAACTACAGCCTATTTAGAGCTTTCCTGTCCTTTGTTAACACAATTGGACAGGAACAAGAGGAAAGGGATCATAAAGAAGAGAATATTCTACTTTAACAGCTGAATCGCTCATAATTGGTTTTTTTCCTCTACATCAAGTAGAAAGATTTCCCTTGAAAGCTCATCATTTTTACTTTTATTTTTGAGGAACTTTTATTTCTGTTTCTTCTCATTTGATTTTTTTGGCTTTGCCTTTTTGGTTATTGTTAGTTTCTTTATCAGTCACCCCTAATTCACAAGCTTTATTCATATACAAAACTACTTTCTGTCAGGCCTTTGGCTAGATTTCAGAGAACATGCAGAAATAACAAGATTTTCAATACATTTAGTCAGTCTGTGCTCTTAGGTCTTCAAAGACTGACCCACAACAAGCCCTAAGTTAACACGAGGATATTGTCTTTCCAGCTGTTCTTAGGGTCATGTAATTTGCTCAACCCAGGTATTTGGATTTGCTGGGCTCAATTGTTGAATTTCAGGCTGTTTTACTTTTTCCAAGACATATAAATTTAATCTCAAATCCACTGGAACCTCTAAATTTGGGGCTGATCTCCAGTTTCAAAGATCCTGGTCTCTGTGTAGGTCATTCACCAATTTTCCATATGCACTGACATCCTGCTGATTGGCTTCAGCGTCTCACTTCCTATACTGGGTTGAGATGAATACACACTGCTGTCCATGGTCCTGACTCCCTAAGCGTCAGTACTCTCAGATATTCAGAAAGAAAGAAAGAATGTGTTGGTTCAAAAATACATCAGAAAACGATATTTCATTCCCCCACTCCACCTAAGGCTTATTGCTTATGAAGGTAAAAATGAAAGTTAAGAGTTGTTGTTACTCACTGGTCTATTAAAAAAAAAGCCCCACTAAGGGAGTTGTTTAAAGTAGTGCTATGCATGTGAGAAAGATCAAAGCTTAAGTATGTGTCCCATTTTTTTGTTATTGCCATTTTCCTTTTCATCTTCCTCCTCTTCCTGTTCCTCCTTCCTCTCTTCTTGTAGCATTTTGAGATGACTTTACATATGAAAGTTACTGTCTGAAGAATAGTGTTCTGAATGTTTAAAGAAATAGAAGATAATGGTTTTACCTTGGACTGTACATTATAATCGCCTAGAAAGCTTTTGAAAAATAGGTTCTCTGAGAACCAGCACAAGATTAATTTAATTATTTTCTGGTGGTGGGGGTCTAGGTATGAGTATACTGTGTTTTTGAAAACTTTTTCTGATGATTCTGATTTGTAGCCAGATTTAACAAATACTGAACTCTGGTTTGACTGCCAGTAAGTTTTCATTCTTTACTACCTATGCAGAGTTGTCCATTTCATTTATATTCATTCTATCTCTTTTAGGTTCTTCAGCTGGGATCAGATATCCTTCCTCAGTATAAGCAAGAAGCGCCAAAGACGCCACCACACATTATTTTACACTATTGTGCTTTTAAAACTACTTGGGATTGGGTGATTTTAATTCTTACCTTCTACACCGCCATTATGGTTCCTTATAACGTTTCCTTCAAAACGAAGCAGAACAACATAGCCTGGTTGGTGCTGGACAGTGTGGTGGATGTTATTTTTCTGGTTGACATTGTTTTAAATTTTCACACAACTTTTGTGGGACCTGGTGGAGAGGTCATTTCTGACCCCAAGCTGATAAGGATGAACTATCTGAAAACTTGGTTTGTGATAGATCTCTTGTCTTGTTTACCTTACGACATCATCAATGCCTTTGAAAATGTGGATGAGGTAAGTTTTTTTTTTTGTTTGAGCATTGTGTATCATGTGTTGAGAAAATTAAGATAAAAGGAATTTGTAGATACTCCAAATTTTTTTAGCCATCAAATAATTTTTATATGGTTTTCCTACTTAATTTCTGGTTAAAAATACTAATTACTAGGAAAATGGCTGTGACTGGATTTTGTGGTTGGAAGAATTGGAGGCTGTGTTTGTAAGAGGCAGAACAGAAGGAGAGCAGCAACACTGGAGTCAGACAGTTCATAAACTAGGTAATTGATTGAAAGATGATTAAATAGATATATTGACTTTGGAAAACTGAAGCATTTTAAAACTCCATGCATCCATAGAATTTTATTACCATATATACTAGACATATGGTAACAGGATTGGATTAACATAAAGATAAGAAAACTTTTATGGAAAAGCAATTCTTGAATTTTGTATTTTTGGTTTCTTCACAGCTTTTGCTTTTAATTTTAAGTAAATTTGTACTTAGAGATTGTCTTTGATGTCTCCTGATGTCTGGTCCAATGGACGGTTCTGCTAATTCAGTGTTACCTGCACAATAAGAATACTTAAAAGATGTATAATATCTTAAAAGACAACTTCATTCAGAGCTTCTTAGCCTCTAATTTAGTAGTGGATAATTTCAACTTGCTACACTAAGCTAATAGGATGCAACCAATAGTCTCAACAAACAATGTATATATGAGACAATATCTGTTATTAAAATGTGTTCATAATGAAAATACTACAAATTTAATTTCCCTAAAGATTCTACTCTGTCCTTGTTGAGATAGAAAATTCTGCACTACGTTGTTGTTGCTGTTATTGTTATACGTGTTGGAAGGTAGATCTAAACTTTTCTTTAGTGATGTTTTTCTCCATAAATTTTCTACATTCAATCAACTTTAAGTATATTAAAAAAAACCTATTTACCTGAATGTTGCATGTAGACATTATATTTTGATGCTCTGCATGTAATTGCTATTTTTAAAATTATGGGAAAAAAGTAATCATAGTAATTTGTTTTCTAATTAGAAATTTTACTTACATCAAGCTGTTAAAAGTACATTTATTTCTTTCCTATTTGCCCTCTGGAAAGGGTTGAGAAGAGTTAATTTTGAAAATACTAATCATGGGATAAGGAGATAATAAGCATCATTTTTTATATTTAACATATTAAATGGGTTAATATAGTAAAATAAATACACTAAGATTTTTGTTATTTAGAACATAGGCATAAAGATTTCAATAAAAATAATAAAAAGATTGACTCAATTCATAGGAAAGAAAATACATTAAGTATATTTCATAATAATAAATGCATTTGGTATAATATATAAATATATCAAAAGAGCCTCAGCCTCATTTGTATTAAGGAAAGTACAAAGTAAAACTACAAACTGCAGAGACATACTGTTTTTGGCTATCACAGTGTTAAGATGAATCTTTGTTAACACACGAGGTTGGTGAGTACTGTGCCTAAGGAGGTTCCCTTCAGGAAAACCTGCTGCATGGAGCACTGTTAGTGTCTTCCTGGTTTGGGAAAGTCAATTGTTAGCAGCTTTTTCAAGCTCAATGTTGAGTGATTCATCACACTATCACACTGGAAACTGCCCATAGTGGAGTATTTACACACAGAAAGCTGCAAATGCTACAAATACTTGAAAAAAAACTTGCTGTAGAACCAGTTGTTAATCATTTACCAACAAAGCACTGAACATAGCTGACCAACAGCTGCTGCGTTTTCTAATCCGCTGTGGTTTACACACTGAAGCCTTATTTCCCCAAGGCTAAGAATTATCCCAATGACTAAATATGGTGGTGATTAAATATGACTAAATATGACTAAATATAATTCATCTATTCCTGATCAGTGAAGAACTCCCCTACTGGGCAACCTTTGCTCTGCACTCCCTGTATACGTGTGCTGTGGTCTTAGGCTCTTCCTACCCAATCCTTCCTTCCCTCCATACAGATGTCAGAACTGCATTGTGGCCTGAAGGCCCCTCCCTCCTCTTTTCCTTCCCAGGCATTTATCTCAGTAAAGTTTGTGCACCTCTAACCCTGACTTGCATCAGTCCTAGGGGACCTGAACTGATAAAGTGATAGTGTGGGCACTCTCATACATGGCTCAAGGGAGTATGAACTGGTAGAACCTCTATGAAAAATAATGGGCTTTGTGTCTAACATTTAAGTCTTTGATCCATTTTGAATTTATTGTGTGTGGTGTAAGAAGGTGGTCTAGTTTCATTTTACTGTACATACCTGTCCAGTGTTCCCAACACGATTTTTTGAAGAAACTATCTTTAGCCCACTCTATGTGTTTGCTTTCTCTGTCAAATATTAATTGACTATAAAGTTGTGGGTTTATTTCTGGGCTCTCTATTCTGTTCCATTGATCTGTGTGCCTGTTTTCATGCCAGTACCATGCTGTTTTGATTACTATGGCCTTATAGTATAGTTTGATACTAGGTAGCATGAATACTCCAGCTTGGTTCTTCTTCTCAGGGCCACTGTTGCTATGTGGGACCTTTTGTGGTTCCATATAAATTTTTGAAATATTTGTTCTAGTTCTGTGAAATACGTCATTGGAATCTTGATAGAAATTGCATTGAAGCTATAGATTGCTTTGGGTAGTATGGATATTTTAATGATGTTAATTATTCCTATCCATGAACATGGTATGTGCTTCCATTTATTTGTATCTTCCATTTTTTTCTTCAGTGTCTTATAATTGTTCAAGTACAGGTCCTTTACATCCTTCATTAGGTTTATACCTAGGTATTTTATACTTTTTGAAGGAATTGTGAATGGGATTATTTCTTAATTTCCCCTTCTGTTAGCCCATTATTGGCATATAAAAATGCAACTGGTTTCTGGATATTAATTTTATGTCCTACTACTTTGATAAATTCATTTATCAGTTTTAGTAGTTTGTTGGTGGAATCTTTGGGGTTCTCTATGTACAGTATCATGTCATCTGCAAACAACAGCTTTACTTCTTCCTTTCCAATTTGGATGCCTTTTATTTCTTCTTGTCTGATTGCTCTGGCTAGAACTTCCATACTCAAGAGAGGTGTATGTGGACACTCCTGTCTTCTTCCCAATCTTAAGGGGTCTGCTTGTAGTTTTTGCTCATTGAGTATGATGCTGGGAGTGGGTTGGTCATATATGGCTTTTATTATGTTTAAGTATGTTCCCTCTAATCCCACTTTGCTGAGAGTTTTTATTATAAAGTGGTGCTGGATTTTATCAAATGCTTTTTCTGTATCTACCGATATGATCACGTGGTTTTTATTTTTCATTTTACTTATGTGGTAAATTGTATTTATTGATTTGTGAATGTTGTACCAACCTTGCATTTCCAGAATAAATCCCACTTGATCATGGTGTATGATCTTTTTGATGCATTGCTATATTCAGTTTGCTAATATTTTGTTGAGGATTTTAACATCTATGCTCATCAGGGATATTGGCCTATACTTTTCTTTCCTTATAGTGTCTTTATCTGGTTAGGTAGAAAAATCTTGGACATTACTTTTAACCAATATTTTATCAGATATATCTCCCCAGGCAAGGGAGACAAGAAAAAAAATAAACAAACATGACTATGTCAAACTAAAAAGCTTTTGCACAGCAAAGGAAATCATCAACAAAATAAAAAGACGATCCACTGAATGAAGGGATGTACCAATACATCTAATAAAGAATGGATTAATATCCAAAATTTATAAAGAACTTACAAAACTCAACCAAAAAAACAAACAACCCAATTAAAAAAATAAACAAAGGACCTGAATAGACACTTCCCCAAAGAGGACATACAGATGGCCAATAGGCACATGAAAAAATGCTCAGTGTCACTAATAATCAGAAAAATGCAAATTAAAACTACAATGAGATATCATTTCACATCTGTCAATGTGACTGTCATCAATAAATCAACAAACAACAAGTACTGGCGAGGATGTGGAGAAAGGGCAACCCTTTTACACTGTTGGTGGGTATGCAGATTGGTGCAACCACTGTGGAAATAAGTATGGAGAGATCCCCAAAAATTAAAAACGGACCTGCCTTTTGACCCACCGATCCTACTTCTGGGAATATATCCAAAGGAACACAAAACACTAATACAAAAGAACATAAGCATCCTTATGTTCATTGCAGTGTTATTTACAATCACTAAGATATGGAAGCAGCCCAAGTGTCTATCAGTAGATGAGTGGATAAAACAACTATGGAGCATTTACACAATGGAATACAACTCAGCTGTAAAAAAGAAGAAAATCTTACCCTTTGCAACAGTGTGGATGGATCTGGAGAACATTATGCTAAGTGAAATAAGCCAGTCAGATAAAGGCAAATGCCATATTATTTCACTAATATGTGGAATCTAATGAACAAGCTGAACTGACAAGGAACATGGGGACAGACTCATAGATGGAGAGCAGGGTGTCAGTTGGCAGGGGAGAGGAGAGGGGGTGGATGCTCTGAGTGAAAAGGAAAAAGGACTCATGGACATGGACAACAGTGGTGATTGCTGGAGTGAGGGGTATATAAGGGGACTAAATGATAATGGAAAAAATACAATAAAGATTAAATCAATTTAAAAAGAATTAAGAGAAAGAAAAATAATGGGCAATATCTAGCTTTATAAAAGATCAGATACTAAAGGCAGCCACCTTCAAACTGTTGGAGGATTCTTGTATTTGCTTCCATGTTACCTAACAATAAGATTATGTATCTACCTTTTGGTTTTTCAGTTTTAGGCCTTGTCTTTGACTTCTCACTATGGTATTCGAGGTTTTAATCCTCCCTTTTTCATCTACCCTCACTATATGCAAGCACTATTTTCATCACCCCATCCTCACAATATGTTTATCTGTTTGGTTCAATAAATACTGGTGTTTATATCACTATGAATAGAAATATGCTATTTATCGCTGAATTTCAGCTATAATGCTATGATTACATCTTCATTTCTGTGCTTTCCATTTTTCTGAGAGCTGATAACTATCTGGTTTTATCGTTTGCTTAGTTTTATGTACTTATCATCGGGCTCTCTATCAATTTTCTAAATCTCTGCTTGTTATATTAATGAAAGCAATATTCTATCAACATCATTTTCTTAAACAAATATGTCTTCTTTCTACCCTCCCACCTGATTGACAGTTCGGCTAGCTGTAGTATTCTAGGCTATTGATAATTTCTCCTCAGAAATTTGAAAGTTACCCTGGCTGGTGTGGCTCAGTGGATTGAGTTCCAGCCTGCAAACTGAAGTGTCGCCAGTTTGATTCCAAGTCAGGACACGTGTCTGGGTTGTGGGCTGGGTCTCCAGTAGTGGGTGTGCAAGAGGCAGCCACACATTGATATTTCTCTTCCTCTTTTTCTCCCTTACTTCCCCTCTGTCTAAAAATAAATAAAATAAATAATCTTAAAGAAAAAGTTAAAAAAAATTTGAACATCATAATGCTACTGCAGTCTATCTTCTAATAATTCTGTTAAGCAACTTGAAGCCATTGTGATTTCTGATCCTTTACATGTTACTTGTTTTCTCTTCCTGAAAGTTTGGGGTATCTTCTTTGTCCCATAGTTCTGAAACTTACTCATGATATGCCTTAGCGTGGCTCTATTTTTATTAGTTTTACTGGGCAATGACTGGGTTGCCTTTTCAATCTGTAAAGAACATGAATGGATTTTTTCCTCTATATTCTTCACCTTCTCCCCTCCACCCTCCTTTCTCTGTTTTTTTTTTCTCTTACTCACCCTTCTTTTATTTAGATATTGTACTTACTGGACAAATCCTCTAATTTCCTTGGGTTTCTCCCCATTTCCTATTTCCAAATATTTTATTTTTTTGCTATACTTCCTGGAAGGCATCCTCAGTATTACTTTCTAGCTTTTGTTGTACTTAATAATGCTTTTTTTCCCTTAAGTTCTATTGATTTGTTACTATTAAAACTAAATTCAGTTTGTTATATGAATATATATTTCTATCATTTAACTTTTTATTATTCCAGATTATTATACTATATTTATTTAGTATAGTTTAATATACATGCATATAAAGTGTACTATGCACTTAATACAGTTTAGTATAGATTAGTATACTATATTTATTTAGTATAATAAATATATTATACTATATTTATTTATTTAGTAGCTATATTTATTATAAACAGTTTATATATATTGAACATTTCTAGCTGGTATGTTTAATCTATGTATGTTTATTGAGATTAATTACATTTTGATTTACTTACAGAGCATCTTATTTTCCATTTTAAAGTATTTTTTTCTTTGCTTTTCTCTCTGCTTGACTTTAGTTTTCTTCTTTTCTACTATCTTTTGGATTGATTGAGATTTTCTTTAATCTCCTGGGTCTTCCCACTGGTACAGAAGTATTTCTAATTACTCTCAACATGCAGATCAGTATTTAAGCATCAGTGTTTGACTTACTATTGTCTTTTCTTCTAAATAATTTAAGGACCTCTGTTAACCTTCTCATCTTTCAAACTATTGTCTTGTATTTTGGTTCCACATTTTGAAAAACTTTCTGTTTTAATTATTATATTATTGTCTTATTTAATTGCAGTTAACTAAGAGTTATCTGCATGTCTATCATTTTTTTTGCTGACACTATTTTATGCACTGTTGACCTTCTTTTCAGTTTAGTTCCCATAGATTGCCTTTCTATTATCTATAATATAATATCCAACTTCCTGGCACATATTTCTTATAGGAAGCCTTCCTACATTATTCCCAAACAACTCTAATGAATATTGTCACCATATTTTATCTTCACATGCATGCACATTACAGTATTTAAACTATTTTCCTTTTGTTGCTTCGTGTGTGTTCACGAGCACTATACCAGTTATTGGGTGACCTGGGTCTTAGGCCTTCCCTAAGGACACGTTTGTTGTGAGCCTTTGGGTGGTTACTCTGGCTGTCAGTCATGTGTCTAAACAAGGGAAGGAATGCCCAACTTACTCACATCACAAGGCACTTATAAGGAATGAATGGGAAAAAGAGACATGAATGAATTTTGCTTGTAGAATTTTGCCTGTTTGAGGGGACGTTATTATTTCCTTTCTCTCCTCAGCTGATTTTAAGCCCAGTGATGGTGCAGACTGTGGCCCATCTCCTTGGTAACCCTTTCTCTACTCAGTTCTTATTGGCAGTTCACTCATTTAAAGCAGTGAAGTGTTGGCAAGGTTTTAGGAGGTTGTATAATGACATAAAACAAACTAGAACTTAAACATGTGCACGTGAGCAGTGGTGGCTGGGGATTAGGAGAGTTGAGTCTGAAAATCAGAGTTTGATCCTTTAACATGGTGCAGGTCCGGAATGACTTAAAGGACTTAATAACACTCTTTATTTTCAAGATTGTCTTAGCTGCTGTGTTCTCTGAAGGTAATTTGATTTATTAGGAATTCATGAACTGGGTATGTGATTTTTTCTAAAAAAGAGAACTGTGAGGCAAGGGAAGAGAGAGTTCATTAAAGAAAAGCATTCCATTTGAAAAGAAGTAACGCAGATTTCGTAGAAACCGTAACAGTGTGAAAGTTGTTGTCCCTGTGCATTCAAGCAATAGGAACAAGCTCCTCTGTAGTGTGTATTCGAATGCAGCTCTGGGAAGTCTGGAAGCTAGATTTCTGGGAGCCTGGGGAGAGCTGAATTATAGAACATCGGAGAAAGATGGGAAAGCTGCAGATAACACCCTGTTTGGCAGGGTAAGTGGATTTAGAAAACATAATACGGGGGATCCAGAGCACAATGAGTGGTATCTGTAAGTGGTACATGACAAATTAGGTCAGTGCAGATTACAACTGGGGAAAAGATAACTCATGCACTGTTTCAGGAGGCAAAATGAAGAGGTCAGGGACTGCTGAGTGGAAATATATAAAATATTTTTTATTTTCAGAAAAGATTATGGGAAATAATTTTCTAAAATATTTTATGAATTATGCTGGTCAAGTGTCCACCTGCATTCCTTCATTTTAGCATATTTGTTTACGTTGCACATTTTTATTTCTTACTTAGTCATCAAAACAAGAATTGGAAATCAAAGAAGCTAATTATGCTCATAGATTTTAGTGATTTCTGTCAGCCTAGAATCTGTTGACCCTTAGACCCTCTTCCAAGATGGTGTGTTAGAAATTGCTATTTAATACAATTTGATTGCCATTTATTTTTCATTAAAGCCAATAGATGATTTAAAATAATGTTGGAGTGATAAAAGTAGGAATCATGAAATCTTTCTTTCTTTCTTCTTTTAGTTTTCCTAGTTTTAATCTTATTAAATTCATAGAAAAACTGCCTAGTCCACCTTGGAATTGATTGATTTGTCTTATCAGTGTGTTTGCCCAGCTGATAATAAGCTTTATTTTTAAGGAAAGTTTCAGGTTCACAGCAAAATTGAGGGTAAGTTACAGAGACTTCCTATAGAGAGATTGTTCCCACATATACATAACCTTCCCTCCTTGTCAACATCCTCCACCAGAGAGGTACATTTGTTACAATCAAACCTATACTGATACATCATTATCACGCAAAGTCCATAATTTACCTTTGGGTTTAGCCTTGGTGTTGTACATTCTATGGGTTTTGACAAATGCTGTGAATTCATCCTTGTAGCATCATGCAGAGTAGTTTCATTGTCCTAAAAATCACCTGTGTTCTGCCTATGTATTCTTTGTTCCCCGAACTCCTAGAACCACCTGATCTTTTTACTGTTTGCATAGTTTTGCCTTTTCCAAATGTCAGATAATTGAATCATACAGTTTGTAGCCTTTTCAGATTGACATCTTCACTTAGCAATATACATTTAATTTTCTTCCATGTCCTTTCATGGCCACTAGCTCATTTGTTTTTAGTACTGAGTGATATTTCATTGTCTGGATGTGCCACAGTTTGTTTATGCATTTACCTACTGAAGGACATCTTAATTGCTTTAAAGTTTTGGCAGCTTTGAATAAGCTGCTATAAAACATTTGTGTGCAGGTTTTTTGTTGGGGCTTACATTATCAATTCATTTGGGTAAATATCAAGAAGTACAATTGCTGGATCATATGGTAGGAATATGTTCAGTTTTATAAGAAACTGCCAAAGTATCTTTCAAAGTAGCTGTACCGTTTTGCATTCCACCAGCAGTGAACGAGTGTTCCAGCATTTGCTGTTGTCAATGCTTTGGATTTTGACCATCGTAATAGAAGTGTGGTGATATTTAACTGTTGTATTAATTTGTAATTCCCTAATAACCTATTATGTTGGGCATCTTTTCGTATGTTTTTTTGCCATCTGAATATCTCCTTTGGTCATGTATCTGTTTAGATCTTTTGCTCATTTTTAATTGGGTTGTTAATTTTCTTACAGTTGAGTTTTAAGAGTTCTTTGCATAGTTTGTATAATAGTCTTTTATCAGATAGGTCTTTTGAAAATATTTCCCCCCCAGTCTTGGCCCATCTTTTCATTTTCTTGACAGTATCTTTCACAGAACAGGGTTTATTAATGATTTCTTTCATGACTTGCGCCTTTGGAGGTGTATTTGGAAAGTAATCACCAGACCCAAGGTCACCTAGAATTTTTCTCATATTATCTTCTAAAAGTTTTATAGCTTTTTGTTTTACATTTAGGTTTATGATTCATATTGAGTTTATTTTCATGAAGGGTGTAAAGTCTGTAATTATATTAATCTTTTTTGTATTCAGATGTGTAATTTTTCCAGCACCATTTGTTGTAAAGACTGTCTTTGTTTCATTGTCTTACACTTATTCCTTTGTCAGAGATTAGTAACTATATTTATGTGGGTCTATTTCTGGGCTCTCTATTCTGTTCCACTAATCTGTTTGTCTGTTCTTTCACTAATACATTACTGTCTCGATTACTGTCACTTTACAGGAAGTGTTGAAGTCAGGTATTGCCTGTCCTATGACATTTTTCTTCTCCTTCAGTACCATGTTGGCTATTCTGCACATTTTTTATTTCTTTATATAAATTTTAGTTAATTAATATCCACAAAATAACTTGCTGAAATTTTGAACTGACATATTGAGATATAAATTGTCTGTTGATACCTTCCACTGAAGAGTCAATGGGTCTTTGGGAAGTTCCTATAATGAAAAATCAAGCCATTTTCCTGGGCATAGTAATGGAGTTCTGGAAAAGTCAAGTCATGCTAAGAACAACAGAGGAATGGCACAAAGCCACGTTAACACAGACAGTAAGGTATGGTTTTAGTTCTGAGTATGCAAGCTGGGTGTAGGGTTAGATGATTTCAGTTTTTTAAAATTGTTGTTCAGGTAGAGTTGTCTCTGTTTTCCTGCCGCCACTTTCCCCTGCCCCACCCCCAATCCTTACCCTCTTCAACTTTGTCTGTGGGTCCTTTATATATTTCCATGGTGACCCTTCCCTTCTTTTCCCCATTATCCCCCTCCCCACTCCCTTCTGGTTACTGTCAGTTTGTTCTTTATTTCAATTTCAGTTTTAAGACTTTTAAGTTTAGATGCTTTCAGTATCTGCCAGTTGAGTCTCAGTTTCTCACTTCTGAACTGTCACCTGGAGGAAAGAGCACTGGGAGCACAGCTCTGTGGACTTTTGCATAGACTGCCATGAGGTCAGATCCTGGGGAAAAAGATGCCTGATGCTGCCACACTGATAAAGAGTGATTTCTCACTGGTACCCTTCTGAGGCCACTGAGGACAAGTACGATTTATTATAGCCTTGTGAATCTGAATGTTTACTGGGTCAGCATTGTAGACACCAATATGGACTTTACAACTAAGTGCC
Source organism: Mormoops blainvillei (assembly GCA_004026545.1). Classification (NCBI taxonomy): domain Eukaryota; kingdom Metazoa; phylum Chordata; class Mammalia; order Chiroptera; family Mormoopidae; genus Mormoops; species Mormoops blainvillei. The sequence goes on from PVJD01001204.1 coordinate 29,035, forward strand.
TAGTGTGCATTTTTCAAGAAGATGCTAGTTTTCACTGTGATTTATTTCTGTTGAGATCACCGTATCAGTAAAAATCAGCCATTTTCAGTTACATTCATACAGGATTACACTGAGTTATGAAGGGCCATACTCAAAAGGTTTTGCTTGTGTCTTCACTGGTGTTGTAGTTGTTTTGGCCACAGTGAATAAAGAAGCCTAGATGACAAGAGCTTGTGCAGCAATTGTTTTATAATAATTACATATAGACTAGCAGATTTTTTTTTTACCCAAGTATAATCCTGCTAGATTTTTAGAACCAGTTGTATTTCTTGTGTTCAATATTGATATCTAACACTTAAGTTTAATAACATATCTTATTAAAGATAGCATAACTTCTATTGGCAAAGAAAGTAAATATATTTAGGAAATAAAATCTCCATGAACAGAAGTCTGTCAGTGTGTAAGATAAAGTTATATCACTAGGACTGATCATTTCTGCTCTTCATGTATTTTACATGTACATTAAAACTTTAAAAAGTATACATGTAATTTCATATAGTGATATGCTCTAAAAGTAAAAATAATATAGGACAGCCTTGACTGGTGTGGCTCAGTGGGTTGAGCATCATCCCACAAACTCAGAGGTCATTGGTTCAATTCCTTGTCAAGGCTCATACCTGGGTTGCGGGCCAGGTACCCGGGTAGGGGCATGTGAGAGGCAACCGATTGCTATTACCCTCACACATCCATGTTTCTCTCCCTCTCTCCCTCCCTTTCCCTCTTTCTAAAAATAAATAAACAAAATCTTTAAAAAATAATACAGGACAATAGGGAATAGATAATGACTGGGATGATCAAGATTGAGAAATGTAGGAAAGCATGTAGTGAGGACTAAATGCAGCTCTTAGATTAGGATTTCTTTTAGTTGCAAAGAAAAGAGATTCAAGTGATCTCAAGTGCTAAGAGATTTAATATAAGGATGGGCATTTAATATGAGGATGGATAATAAGCTATGTACTTAGACTGACTTTTGAAATGTGATCATACATTCAAAAATATAAAGGAATGGCCCAAGAAAGACTTATTTTTCTCTTTTTTATTGTTGTTCAATTACAGTTATCCCCATTTCCCCCCATTACTCTCCCCTGCCCTACCAACCCCCTACCTTCTACTTTCTCTAAGTTATTCTTTAACTGCAAAGGGAAAAAAACGCCTTACATGATTTCATCCATCCATTCACTCACCAAACATCTATCGAGTTACTTGTTTATTTTAAATATTGGGAATCCAGCATATGAACAAGCACATAAATCATCCCCTATCTTCATGAAATTGTCTAAGAGAAATTGCAGTGGACACTTGTTAAAAAGAACAAGGAAAACTTTATTCAAGACTATTGCAGTAAGAGAGAAAGATTGAACTCGATTCTGCTGAGGAAAAAGGCGGAAAGGTCGGCGCGTGATTAGGCTACCTGTGTTTCCTAATTGGCGCTTATCGAAGTCAGGCCTCTGCCTTCCTACAGAGACAAAGACGGGGGCGCTATTTTCTTTTCATGATTGCATTTCAAAGGGGTGGCTCCCAAATCCTTGAGAAAGAGTCTGGGAGAAGATTAATAACTCAAAGAAGCAAAGAAAGAATTTGTAATTGAAAGTTTTATAAAGCAAATGCTCTAAGAAAAGGAGAGTGAGGGCCAAAGTCCGGAAAAGTCTGTCTCAAGTTTCATCAAGCTCACAGGGATGTTAAGACCTTCTTGTTCAGAGTTTTATTTTGGTGGGGAAAAACAGACAGTAAACATACAAGAAAACTTAAAAAGGTATGTATATGTCATTTTAGATAGTGATACACTCTACAAATAAAATAAAACAGGGCAATAGTGGACAGATAATGACTGGGATGATCGGGAGTTAAGCCATGTAGGAAAGCATGTATAGACTACATGCAACTATTAGGTTAGGAATTTACCTTAGTTGCAAAGAAAAGAGACTCAAGTGACCTCAAATAATGGAAGATTTAATATAAGGATAGAGTTTTTGGGGGGAACATTGGAAAAGAAACAATGGGACCTTAGGAAGTAGTGTACGGTCCTGGGCCATGGCAGCTCCGGGAACCTGGGCAGAGCCCGGCTGCAGTACTCGGGAGGTGAGCCTATGTGTGGGCCCCGGGCCAAAGCGCTGGGAGGGGGGGGAAAGCTTGTAAAAACGGGCTAATCTTTGACCATCTTGTGCGCATGTCTTATAGACTTTCTTTGGTATCTTTTTATTATGTTCTTAACAATCTCACTGCCACATATTATTTAAAAAATGGTTAGAAAAGGGTCACTTTTTAGAAACAATTTTGGAAGACATGAGCATTTTACTCTGTTCTTTTTTTTTTCTGAGTTTGTAGGTCTTCACTTGAATGTCCCACTATTAATGTGATCCACGTAATCCTGTCGATATACTTGCCTATTTTCTCTTTACTGAGTGAATTCTTACCTTCTCTTTTTCTTTACTGCTTGGCTCCCTTCCTGAATCTTTGTAACTTTCACTAACACAGGGCTCATCAAAGCCACACCAGACTGTCTGTAACTCAGCTCTCACTGCCCACTATATCATTCCTCAGCATTTCTTGGACCAATTATTTACACTATAAAACAAGGGTCTTAACCTATTTAAGGATGGGGATAGTTAGGGTAAGTATCTTGAGAGGTGACATTTAAGACCAGACCTGCCAGGTGAATAGGAATTAGCCACACAAAAGGAGCAGTGGGTGGATTAGGGAGAGTGTTTTAAACATCATGTTTGGAGACCCCCCAGGTGAAAGAATATGAAATTTTTGAAGAAAGGAAAGAATTTTTCTATGACTTGAATACAGAGAGCAAAAGACAGAGATGCACAAGGTCAGAAGGTAAAGGCAGGCAGGTTGTGTTAAAGAGTTTAGATTATTGTACAGGCAATAAGAAATTATTAAAGGATTTAAAGCATCCACCAATGTAGTTCGGTTGTACGTGTATCATAATGTTTGGAAAAAATCAAAGCTTTAGGCAATATTCCTCCTTTTAGAGTGTGTATTTTGATGGAGCTTTATATTTGCTGTAGACCCAGTGAGTATTAAACAGAAAGTCTTTTCCACAACAAGAAGCATATAAAAATTTAGTGCATTATGGATATGGCTGAAGATCAATGTCTATTCTTCATCTACCTATCTGCCAGTGCCACCACATTTTAATAAAAATATGAATTGGCTAAAACAAGTTATTTAAATGGAGGACTCTACTGAAGCATGTTAACTAATGCATGGAGTAATTAGGATTATTCATTTCCTCATGGATCTTTTGATAGCCTGATTTGGAGAAGTGAATTCTGAATAGGAAGGAGGTAATAGAATTGTTATCTGGGTTAGAAGTTCAGGTAACAATTGTAGTTTTCAATTTTCTTTCAGTCTTTAAGTTGTGCTGTACAAAAGGAAATAGAAATGGACTATGTAGTTATTCATGTATAAAATGTGTTTAGAATAAGAACATAATGGTTATGAAACAGAGCTTATTATTGTTTTGTGCTTTTTATCCAGTTGCCTGTTATGATGCTACATGTGAAGATGAAGTAACTATTAGTTATTAATTACGACATCAGTGCCAGAGGAGTCAGAACTTATTATGAGAGATTAATGTATTCATTTTTCCAATAAGTATTTGGTGTTTACTACATGCCAGGGAGTGATAGTGTTCAAAGAATGTTCAAAAGCATGAGCATGTGAGTACACAATCGCAAACAGGCAAATGTCATGAAGGGAATGTCCACTGTCCTTTGAGATTATATAATGAAATGACCTGACCTAGACTGGAGAGGAAAGTTTCTCTGAGGAAGCAGTGACTGAGCTGAGATCTGAAGTATGAACAGAGCTAACTAGGCTAAGGACAGGGGCATGAAAGTGTTAGAAAACATTTCATTTAGAAATAATAGCAAGTGCGTAGGCCTCGTGTTCAAGGGAGTATGGCAAGTTTAAAGAATCAAAAATTGGATGGAGAGCAAGCTTAAGAGTATTGAAAGGTGAGGTTAGAATGGTAGCAGGGGCCAGACCGTGTGAGACTGTGTGAATCAAAATGGATTTTAGAGCAATACAAAGAAACAGAAGTTTCGATACATAAAACTGACTGACAGCTGCCAGAAAGGAGGTTGACGGGACGGGATGAAAGATGGTGAAGGGACTAACCATAGAGTGTTTATGCACCACACATGGACACAGACAACAATATGGGGTTTGGCTTGAAGAGGGTAGAGCTGGGGCTGGGTGGAGGTAGAGAAAGGGAGAAAAAGTGGGAACAATGATAACAGCATCAACGATGAAAATGTGAAAAAAGAACACTGGAAAGATATCATGATTTTAAGCTAGTAGTGGTTTTGAAATGGTAACTCTTATATAGTGGTCAGAACAAATGAGATGGGGTCAAATGACTGACTGCCTTGAAAATTATTTAAAAACTTTTATAGGCCCAGGAGAGAGATGCTAGTGGCATGGTCTAAGGTGGAAACAGTGCGCATGGTGAGAAGTGGGTACATTTGAGACATATTCAGGAATTAAAATTAATAGGATTTTAAAAATAGATTGAGTATGGGGGATGCCAGAGAGAGGTGACAAGAATACTTTGTGGTTTCTGATTTGCTTAACCAAATGCCTAATACTTACATTTATTTAGATATTAGAGAAGACCAGGGACAAGGTCTAGAATGGGAGAGTGGAAGGGGGAATAGTAATTTTTTTAAATGGGTGAGACATTTAAATGTCTATGGAAAGGATATAGTTGAAGGGGGAGGGAGTGGATGGAATTTTGAGCAGAGTAGAGAAAGTTTGAAATGTAACAAGTAGTTGAATGCATAAGAAGAATAGTAAAGTTGCTAGGTAGTTGAAAGATGTTTGAGATTAATGATAATGAATTTATAGTGGAACCAGTCTGCCCTATTGTATGTTCAAAATTATGACTTTCTTGAACAGTTATTAACACAGGCATGAAGAAAGCTCATAATTGAGCCAGGATTTTGATTTTGATGGAGGTTATAATGAAGAGACAGAGATGCTAAAGAATTAAGTGTATATAGTATTATTGAAATTATAGGACTATGTAAAGGAGGAAAGTGGAGAATAGAAAGGGTTGGTAGAGGGAGAAAAAGTGGATCTATTAGTGGACAGGAGGTTTAATAAAACAGAACTACTATTACAGTTGGTGAAATTGGACCATTTAATTTAACAGAGAAGGAGATATGTTCAGACAGCAGGATCATTCAGTTCAAGACTTCAGAGGAGCAGGTGTCTGAGGAGAAGTGGAAAGATTGTTGGAGATGAATTGATGAAGAAACTGTGAGGCTAGGTTGTCCATCCACATGGACAGTGAAGTTACTTAGGATCATGGCAAGCTTTTATGTGATGTTAGACTTGAAAGATATTTAGGAGATATATAAAATAATAACTTTGCGTTCTCTGTTCTCATGGAATATTCACTGGCATGAATCTTTCATCATACCAAGTATGTCATTCTGTGCACATAAGCACATAACATGCTTTCCCCGCATTTGAACCAGTTAAGATTTTCCCATGCCTAACAACTCCAAAATTTAGTGGTTGATAACAACCGTCATTTCTTTAACTCATGAGTCTGTGGCTCAACTGGGTGATTCTGCTCACTTGGGCTAGGTGTGGCTTATCTCAACTAAGTTTACACACACATCTGTGGTAGGCTGCTGCATTGTTTGGTGGCTGACTGGTCTCGGATGGCTCACAGGGATGATGTGGTCTCTCGTTACCCAAAAGTCTAGTGGGTCTTCTTCACATGGCAGCTGGGCAGGATTCTGAGACCATGAGTGAAGGTACTCCACCTCTTGAGCTTTAACCTTAAACTGGCAAAATGTCACTCACAGTACATCCTTTTGGCCAAAGCAAGTCATAAGGCCAGCTTATATTCAAAGTTGGGGAAATAGACCTTATCCCTTGATAGAAGAGTTTGCAAAGTCACATTGCCAAGGGCTGTGGACACAGGAAGGGAAATAACCCCAGATTTTTTTTCTTTTCCAACCTACTACCACATTCTGTGCGTTAGAATGCAAGATGTATGTGAAACACCATCCACCTGGCTACTACAAGCCTGTCTTCCTGCACTGTCACCCCCACTTAATTGTCATGTATCCTTGGACAGGAAGTTCTTTGATCATACCTTTTCTGATTATAAAGCAAGAAGGGAAGAAGGCAGGAAAGAGTATTAGCTGGGTTCAATAGTAATAATCAAATGAGAGAATTGATTTGTATTTTAAAGGGCTTTATCATAGAAAGATATTATTTTTATGCTGATAACATCTTGCATCTTTTTAATGTGGAATCCAGAAAGATGACTTGAAAAATTAATAACAGATGTGTCTTCTGGTCATTGTTCCTTATGCTACTTGTCTGGAAAGGTGGAAGGCTGATGACTGAAATTTCTCTGCTAAACCTGCTATGCCCTCTTTTGCATTTGATATGTTTGATATTCTTTTCCACCAGGAGAAATCCAGGGATTTGGGTGCTTAGAGCTCAGGGGTGGGGAAAGAGGCAGAGAGGGCATAGCAGGAGGGCAGAGAAGGGCACGGAAGACTAGAAACTGTGGAGTGAAATGAAGCAGAAAATAAGTGAGCAGATAAGACTGGTGGAAAGTACAGAATCAACAGGTTGTTATGAAAAGGTTGTAGTACACAGGGAGGGCATTTTTGAGGATGGCCTATAAGTATCCAGTATTACCATATGGGTGAAGTAAAAATTCCTAGGAAGCCAAAGTGTCCATCAGTAGATGAGTGGATAAAACAACTATGGTATATTTACACAATGGAATACTACTCTGCTGTGAAAAAGAAGAAATATTGCCCTTTGTGACAGCATGCATGGACCTGGAGAACATTATGCTAAGTGAAATAAGCCAGTCAGAGAAAGACAAATACCATATGACTTCGCTCACATGTGGAATCTAATGAACAAACTGAACTAGCAAGCAAAATATTGACAGACTCACAGAGAGCAGGCTGAGAGCTCTGAGGGTGGTGTGGCTAAGGGTGGTGGTGAAGAGGTTGAGAAAAAAAGAAAAAAAAGAGAAAGAACTCATGCATATGGACAATAGTGTAGTGATTGAGTGGGGTGGAGGTGGGTGGAGCTGAAATAGGGCATAGGGGATAAATGGTGATGGAAAAAAAAAGTTCCCAGCAAGGAATTAAATACTGTTAGTGGCCTGATCTAAAGGTTATGAGGGTGAGTCACAAAATAAGAAAAATCTCTTATTTTACTTACAATATTGAATGTAACTCCCTTCCTCAATAACATGATGAGAAAGAAATAGTGAGTCTGAATTATGTGTTGTGGTGAAATGTTAACCTAACAACACAGCAACAACTACTGAATTTTCGATAGCATTATTTTTAATGTTTAAAGATAACATTATTTTTGATATTTAAAGATAGCACACTTGAAGAAAATTATACCAATCTTAATGTGGAGATCAAAGAATCTTCACTAAGTGAATATACCTAGTAATTACAAGCCATATTAAGTAACCAAATATTGCCAGAACCCCTACATTCCCTTCATAGTCACCACCCTCCCCCAACAAAGGGAACCTCTATCTTGACTTCTAATTCCATAGAGGAGTTCTACCTGTTTTTAAGCTTTTTATAAATGAAATGATACAGTATATACTTCAGTGTCTGGTGTCTTTTGCTCAATATAATGCTTTTTAGTTTCATTCTTGTTATTGCACATAGTTCTAGTCTGTTCATGTTTATTTTTAGATAATATTCCACTGAGTGAATGTGTGATAATTTATTTATCCATTATACCAAAGATGGATATTTGGATTATTTCAAGTCTTAAATATTTTATCACATTTTAAAATCAAGTCATTTCACTTTGAGTTTTTATCATAATGATTGCATTAAATTCTTTTTGATTACAAAATAATGGAGAATGAGATAATTAAAAAAACCTTTCCAAATAATACTAACTTACTTATGTATTATTTATTTTGAAAAACTGCTATTCAAAATGAAACTTTGGGGTTATATTTTGGAGCAAAAAGGAGTTTGGTTTGATCAGAGCACAATTACTATGCAAAGACATAGTGGGAAATGACCTAGCAGTATAGTCAGAGATATGACTGAGGACCTTGAAAGCCTGCAGAAAATATTGTGTTTAATCCAATGTCTGTGATGAGCTCTTAGAGGTATTGCTGTGTGCTGTCTTTTAGGCAGATAAATGTTATAGTGATTATTGGGGGTAAGGACAGGAAGACTACATAGCAGTTGGTTGTCATGGGAAATGCACTAGGTCTGGGGGATGCTTCCATTCTTTCCTAGCTGTGGGACCTTGCACACGTTATTTGACCTGTCTGAGCCTTAGTGTCCTCATATAAACGATAAATATAGCCCTGGCTGGCATGGTTCAGTGGATTGACAGCCAGACTGTGAACCAAAGGGTCGCCTGTTCGATTTCCAGTCAGGGCACATGCCTGGGTTGTGGGCCAGGTCCCCAGTAGAGGGCGCTTGAGAGACAACCACACACCGATGTTTCTCTCCCTTTCTCCCTCTCTTCCTCTCTTTAAAAATAAATAAATAAAATCTTTTAAAATATAGGGATAAAAATTCTGCTATTGTGAGAATTAACTGAGTCAGTTCATGTTAGAAACGACAGGCTATGTAGAGTTCCAGGGCCTCCACAGGCCTCTGTTGTGCCAGGTGGGGATAAGAGGGTGGCTAGTACTTAATATCCTCTATTCAGTCATGTGCAGAATGCCCATGTTGAAGCCAGTATTTCAGGTACTCCTGTACTTAGTTCGATTTTACATTAGGCTCTAGGTATAGTGAGCTCCAGAGTGTAGTCAGACAGTGAAGTGGTGAGGAGCAAGGGGTCCGAAGCCAGACTACCTGCTTTTGAGTCTTGGCCCCTCCTTTTGCTAGCTGCGTAAACTTAGTCAAATGAAATACTTGCCCTTTCTGGGCTATGTTTTAATGCCACATAGAGTTGTTTTTAAAATTAAAAATTTAGAAACATAAAACTCTTAGAGCAGTACCTGGCATGTAGTAATTATTAAGTATTATTATCACTTGGCCCATCTTCCAAATAGCAATGAAGGACCTTGTTTTCTGGCTGGCTTACTGTGTAGAAATACATGATACAGGCTTGTTGAAATCTTTGTTGCATCCTTCTGTGATCCTACCCCAGTTCCCTTTTTCCCCATTTTTTCCCACATTGCCCAATAGGGCATATTTTTGAGTTCTTTTTTTAGCAGTTCCCTTCTGAATATATTTTACGTATTTCCTATAGCTGTGGCCTGGTCAATGGAGAAATTAGAGAGAACTTCTCTTTCATACTTGCTACCATACCTTTATTCATGCAACTCAAAGTTACATTGACTGTTGTCTATATTTTACTGTTAAGTCACATTGAGCTTATTATTAACTAAAATCCCCCAAATTCACCTCATCCACATTTGCTTGTGTTGCAAAATTCTTTTCCTTCATTTGTTAAATGTATTGATGGCTTAACCTATTACCATATGCTGAGCTTTAAAATGGATACTAGATATATTCTTCCAGTGGTTTAGAGTTTCCTGGGATGTCATGCATACAAACAGAGGGGCTTGTCATAAGGGGTTATTGTGATAAGTGTTATAATGGAGATGTGCAAATGCATCTGATAACATCAAGGAAGGACACATAACTCTCAGGGTCGGAGAGAGGGTGAAAGTATGACAGTGAAGATGGTGGGGGGAGTGGGAGAAGTCAGAGAAATGCACTTGGAGGAGAGAATGTTTGTCATAAACTGTTAATACCTTAGCCACCAAGAGTGTAGGGGGGACAAACCCTTTCAGAATAAGGAACAGCTTGTGATGTAACATGAAGCAGAATGGACACTTTAGGAACTACTCGTTGCTGAGTGTTGAAAGCACAAGAAGCAGGTGTGGGAGAGGCGCTAGAGAGGCAGGTACCAGGTCCTGAACGGCTTCCCATGGCATAGTAGACAGTTAATACTTACTCCTATAGGATTAAATATTTTAGATTAGGGAAGGACATGATTACATTGATTTGATTTTAAAAATCACCAGGCTGATCTGTATAGTGCGACCCATGAGTTAAAGGGAGTGAGAATAGAGGTAAGAGGAGAGGCTATTCCTTGTCCTACAAGGAAGAGAAAACATGAAGTCCTGAGTAAGGCATGCCTTGGAAATGGGAAATGGGAAAGAAGCTACTTACCTTCTCAAAATCACTTAAAAAAGTAGATATGTACTGGACACTTGGGCACTTGGAATGGTAAGATCCTCAGGACTCAGTGAGCAGCTGTGCATGTGGTGGGGATGGGAGGAGCTGAGGCTTGACCCCAGGCCCGAAGGACTGGGTAGATAATGCTGTCTTCCACAAGAGTGGGAGATGGAGGACTGATTCAGATGCAAAGAAGGATTCCCTTTGGGACCTACCACCATTGAACACCCATGGCACATAGAAATTGAGTGCATAGAAGACATTTGGATTCTGTTTCAGCAATACATTGGAGAACTTTGTGCTAAGAAGTGAACCTGTGAAAATTCAATCAATGAAGGTCTCTAAGTTACTTTTTGGAAGCATACAAGGCTCAGCACAAATAATGCCCCCTTTTAATTACAAAAATCTTTTATTACAAAATATTAAGTATGTAACTCTGTGATACACCAGTATCACACTTAAGCACACCATGTGACATTTTAGGTGAAATGTTCAAATTAAAACTATAAATTATCACACCCATATTATTACCCTACCAACCATACCCAAGCAGGCCTTACTTCTGTCAGACCCTGTGTAGTAAGTCACCTGGGAAGATAGGATGAATGCATTTCTGATACAAGGAGGGGAGGTAGAGCAGTAATCCCAGAAGCCCCTCATCTGATCATCACCTCCAAGTCTCATGGAGTCCATGATGTCCTTAGTGCTAATTCTGTCTCCCAGATGTTCTTCTGTTTCTATCCTGTTCATGGGTGGTTTTTGTTCATTAGGGTCCACATATAAGTGAGATGGTTACATAGTTTCATTGTTCAGGGTTTCCAGGTTTCTTTGAATCTTCTTACCTCTCAACATCTCATGTAATTGAATTACGCTCATTCATCTTCTGAATTTTATTAATGCTATTCTTTGATCTACCTAAAGTTTAGTATCTTTCCCCCCACCCCCCAAGTGTTCAAGGGAAATGAGAATTTATTTTAAGGCTTCATTTATGCCATAGTATTTGAGAGTGGGAATTGAAATAGAACCAGGCTTAAGGACATCAAGGTTGGAACAAAAACCTGTCAGGGTGCTTCTGCTCCTCTTTCACTTCTATAAGTCTCCTATTTCTACTTCTCTTTGTTTTCTTTCCCCCTCTTTCAAGTTTTTGTTTTGAAAAATTTCAATTTTATAAAAAATAGTATAACCAAATGCATTTTTAACCTTTTTACCTTAACTTTCAAGAACTTTATGATGCCATAATTCAGAGCCTTATTAATGTCACCTCTGTTCCACCACCTAACCAGTTCCTCTGTGTTGATCAGAATTAAGCTCAGGGTAGGTGATGTTAGGTTCCTTGAGTCCCTTCTGGGAGACAGAATTAGCACTAAGGATGTCATGGACTCCATGAGCCTTGGAGGTGATGATCAGATGAGGTTCTTCCTGGATCACTGTTCTATCTCCCCTCCTTATACCAGGAATGCATTTATCCTATCTTCCCTGGTGGCTTATTATATGGGGTCTGACAGAAGTAAGACCTCCTTGAGTGTGGTTGGTGGAGTAATAATATGGGTATAATAATTTGTAGTTTTAATTTGAACATTTCACCTAAAGTGTCATATGGTATACTTGAGTGTGATACTGTTATGATACAAAATAACATGCTTAATATTTTGTAATAAAAGATTTTTTGTGATAAAAAAGGGGCATTATTTGTGCTGGACCCTGTATGCTTCCAAAAAGTAACGTAGGGACCTTCATTGATTGAAGAAAGTCTATGCTATATTTCCATTTGTATACTGCTGCATTTGGAATTTTTAGCTTCTCAACAAAATATGATTTGTTTTGCTACTGTTTCCTTTTCATATTCTTTTCTGTGACTACTGCTAGTGGATGATAGACTTTGGTAGGTTGTGTACCCATTCAAAGTTTAACTCTCCACTTTCTCAAATTTAGTGCTTATCATGACTGTGACAGGAGGTAGGGGAACCAACAATGATGTTTGCCTGCTCTCCCCATATGCACAGAAATAGTATCTGTTTGCTTGCACCAAGATTGGGATTCCTTTTTCAGACATTTTTCTGTTTGTAGCTATTATAAAGTAAGAAACAAAGATAAATATTTTAGAGGAAAAGTTTTATAGGAGAAGAAATAAAAGATCTGAATTCCTCATCCTATTTCTATACTTTATATATTGCATTTGAGCAATTCTCTCCTTTGGTTTTCTTCTATGCTATTTATACGGCACTTGTGAATATAAATTGGGTCTTTCTTAGCTAATGAAATGCTTTGTGTAATAATTCACAAATAGGTTATTTTTGAGTAGGAAGGAATGTGCATTCAAAAAAGTTTATAATTTCAGCTTTTTTGTTGACAAAGTCAGAACTATATTATGATTATGCTGTTATTATATAAGTGGGTAATGATTAAGTTCATGAAGGTGAGCCATTGTACTGTTTTCTTTTCTGAAACTGTGTGCCATTTCTTTTCTTTTATTCAGGGAATCAGCAGTCTCTTCAGTTCTTTAAAAGTGGTGCGTCTCTTGCGACTGGGCCGTGTTGCTAGGAAATTGGACCATTACCTAGAGTACGGAGCAGCGGTCCTTGTGCTGCTGGTATGTGTGTTTGGACTAGTTGCCCACTGGCTGGCCTGCATATGGTACAGCATTGGGGACTACGAGGTCATCAATGAAGTCACGAACAGCATCCAAAAAGACAGCTGGCTGTACCAGCTGGCCTCGAGCATCGGGACTCCGTATCGATACAACGCCAGTACAGGGATATGGGAAGGAGGACCCAGCAAGGATTCACTGTATGTGTCCTCTCTCTACTTTACCATGACCAGCCTTACAACCATAGGTTTTGGAAACATAGCTCCTACCACAGATGTGGAGAAGATGTTTTCGGTGGCCATGATGATGGTTGGCTGTAAGTATCTTGCTTTTAATTTTTTTTTTTTTACTTTACAAATGATTGTTGTTGGCAGTTTTTCATGCTCCAATCTCTGGCAGGATTAAAAGGAAACTACTTTGTTTTCTAAAGGTGTTTAATCCATATCATTTTCATTGGTTTGATTTTTATTCAACTTTAGAAAGTAAAAAATGAAAAATAATATATTTTACTTTTTAGAGTATGTTAACACATTTAAAATAGTGTGGACAGAGTTATACAAGCATTCAAATGGAAACTGTGATTCAGTGCTGTTCACAGTGTTGTACCTGGCAGAGCTCCTTCCCAGGGAGACCAGCATCTAGACAGGCAGCGTCTGGCACATTCCATAGGTTTTGTTGGCAATGCATTCAATTCCAGAAAAGCAGACAAGATCTGTTGTGAGATACATAGTTTAGAAAATATTTTACCAAATAATAGAATTATTGAATTAAATTGATTTCAATATACAGTTTTATGCAGGTTTTACAGTTGAGACTAGTAAAAAAGGTTTATAGATGTAATTTGTATTACAAACACTCTGGGTTGGATATATGCCTGTTTGAGGTAATGTAAGGATTAGTAATATAAACCTATCCAGCAATGACAAGAGTATCTAGGATTTAGCACGGTACCTGGCTACTAAACGCCTTGAGGGAGTTCTTAGGAGTAGAATGCCCTCTAAAGGAACCAAAGGCGATGTGCTCTACACTCAGAGGGACTGGGTGATTTCAGAAGACCAGAACAAGGAGGAAATACATACCAAAGAAGTTGTAAAATAAGAATTTAGGGAGCAGTCACCACTATTTGTACCTTCAAGTTGACCTAGATGATTTATCCAAACCTGGTTTTGATACCTAAAGTAACCTTACTATTGTTATATTGGAGTTTTGATTAGTGTTATTAGATGCTGTTGAGCCTTTGGATCATAGGCATTGGTTTGGGTCTAAGCCATACTTTTTAAGTTTTCACATTGTAGAGGTTTACATTTTGACACTGATGGGAAAGATGTTAGAATCCAGAAGTGCCAGCTGGCCAATGAAGGGTCAAAATCTTGGGTTTAAGCAAAGTAGTTTTCAGAGATACTACTTTTCTAGTATTTTTTATTCAGAAATAGAGTTCGGAATGTCTGAGAGCTATTGGAGCACCTATGTTAATAGTTATTTAGTTTCTGTCCCTTGACCTCCTTTGTACAGGTACAGAAACAAGAACTCACAGGTTCTATTTGCCGGTTAAAGGTAACAGTTACAGGGAGAGTGAGGATTCCAAGTGTTGTTTGCTCCAGAGGCTTTTAGGAGAAAAAATACTGTTACATCAGGAGATACTGTTACCTACATACCAAAATGGGGAGATGTATTGACAAAAAAGTGCTCCATAAATTCAGAAGACAATTTTTTTTCAGATGGAGTATTTGTTGCTTTACTACTTTTAATATTTATGTAATGCATTTTACCTTAGAGCATAGTTAGATTTTTAAAGTGTATTTCAAGTAATTATATATTCACTGGAACTTGCAAAGATAGTACAGAGAGGGCTTTTGTGTTCTTCACCTTGTTATTTCTAAAAGTTACGTGTTCTAAAACTAGTATGAGGCCAACATTGACATTGGTACAATGTGTATGTATAGTTCTCTGGTGTTCTATTACATGAGTAGCTTCCAGTAACTACTACTGATATCAAGACACAGAATAGTTCCATCCCCACAAAGATATTGTTGTAAAATAAGATCTTAGGGATCCCTCGTGTTACCAATCTATAGTCACACCTAACCATTCCCCCAGACACCCCTACTCCTGGCAACCATTGGTCTGTTTTTCATCTCTGTAATTTTTTGATTTTGGGAATGTTATATAAATGGAAACATACAAAATGTGACCTTTTAAAATTGTCTTTTTCCACTCAGCATAGTCCCCTTGAGATCCATCTAAGTTGTTGAGTACATCAATAATCTGTTCTTTTTATTTCTGAGTAGTATTTAATGGCTTGGATCTGTTTACCACTGTTTAACCATTCATCTATGGAGGGACATTTTGGTTGTTCCTAGTTTTGGGCTATTACAAATAAAGATGCTATGAACATTCATGTACAGTTTTCTGTTTGGACATAAGTTCTCAGTTTTCTGGGATGAAAACCCAGGAATGTGATTGCTGGCACATATGGTAAGTAAGTGTATATTGAGTGTTTCTTGTAAGAAATTGGCCAGCTGTTTTACAGAGTGGATATACTAGCATAGCTACATTTTCCACAAGGGAATAATAGGAAAGTAAAATGTATTGTATGTAGAGTTGAAGAGCACCATTACTCATTTTGTTTCTCATGCCCCAAACCTGGAAATCACCCTAGATGTTTTTCTTGTGTATTTTTATCTGTTCATAACAAGCTCTGTTGGCTTTACCTGCAGAATACATTTGATTATTTCTCCCCATTTCCATAACTTAACACCTAGGACCAAGTCACCGCCGTCAGTGGCCTGGACGTTTGCCATAATCTCCTATATGTTCCTTCTGTTTTTACTCTGGTCCCACAATCTCTACCCAAAGTGGCCTTTTTAAAGTAAGCTAGGTCACACCATTCCTTTGCTCAAAGCCTTTCAATGTTTTCCAGTGCACATAAAATAAAATTCAGATTCCCTGTCCCTTTTATCAAAGCCTTAATGGTCTGACCCTTGCCTGCCTCACCCACTTCACTTTCTACCGTTCCCGCCCTTGCTTATTTTACTCCATCCATGAGAGCCATCTTGCTGGCTCTGTGCACATCAAGCCAAGTCCTGTCTCAGGGTCTTTGTTTTTGTTTACCCTGCTGCTGATAACACCCCTCCTCTGCATTATGTCCTGAGTTCATACAGGCTCACACTCAAATTCCTCTGCAGAGATTCCTCCCAATGCTATCCTACTATTACAAAAAAACACCCCAATGCCAACCACTCTTGTTCCCTGCCCTTTCACATATTTTCTTCCTTATACTGACGAAGACCTGAAACCATGTTGACTCTATTTTTCTTTTCCATCAGTATATAAACTCCATGAGAGTAGGGCCTTCATCTGCCTTTATTTTGCTTTTGTACACCCAACTTGTCAACAATTTCTAATACCACGCTCAATCTAAATTTGTTGTATAAATGAGTGAAGTTGAAGATGTCCCTTATAGTCAAAGTGAGGTTTTCCTGTTCTTGAATCCACTCCAGTTAGGTCTCTGATGAGGATACAAGCCAGGAAAATGCAGTCTTTGAATTTTGGCCCCAATTCCTTTGTGAAAGTCCTGGTAAGCTCATCTGTATTGTCTGCCTTTGGGCGTGTAATGGCCCCTTTAGCTGGATTGCTACAACCCTAGGTCTCTCACTAGGTCTGGTGATAAGTTTTAAGAGGCTAGTCAGTAGAAACATCAGCAACCCTTTCATCACTTTTTGCCATTTACCTCTTGAATCTACCTACATTGGAAATTTTCTTATCAATTCAAGCTGAGTTTTCAAAATTTTATTTGATTCAGAATTGATCCTCTTCACTCTCAGCTTCATGTGTGGCCAATTTCATTGCATATAAAAATGTCTTTCTTCTCTGTTCTTTTCCTTTCCTTCAGTTCCTGTCTTGATTTCATGAAGACCTGGTCTTAAAGTTGGTCCTTTTCCTTTTCTGAGTTTTTGCTATTTTCTTTCAACGACTGAGGAGTTGTTTTTGTTTATAAACTAGTTTCTAACATCTTTTGCCTGTTGATTTTCTTTTTATGTCTTTGAATAAACTTCAGTCTCTATAGCTAGAATGTTCTTAGGAGATGCCTTTTATTTTCCTTCTTATATCTGGGTCATTAGTAATTTCATGGCATGCTTTTTTTTTTTTCAACAACCTAAGAAGATAATAGAAAACTGTCAGGACCCATGAGGTGTTACAGTAACTTCCCACAGTTCCAAAATTTATTTGATACACATACACAAAATATCAAACAAATATAACTATTTCAGATGTTTGCAATCTTAAAGCATATATTTTTTCCCTACAATAACATCAAAGAAAACAAACAAACCAACAATGTTTCCATAACCAATGTGTGTTAGCAACCATAGGCATAAGCAGGGATTTAGTGGTAGTGGGGGGTGTGTGTGTATGTGAGAGAGAGAGAGAGAGAGAGAGAGGGAGGGAGAGAGGGAGAGAGAGAGAGATGGGGAAGGAGGGAAAGTGAAGAAGGAGACAGAAAACAGAAAGGTTGATGTTTTCGGTTGTGCTAGGATTTTAGTCAATCCATGCTGGCTGTCTGAGAGAAATGTTTTATCAAAAGATTGTTGGAGATACAATATTCTTTTGAGAAAAATAATCACTACTTATAAATGATAGCTTCTTTTTCTGAAGAAATACATCTGAAGTTTTCATGCCTTCCAGCAAGAAAGACATTTTTGTGGCAGCACTTTTAGTTCCTAGGTCCTTTCTGACAAATCTTCAAGTAGAATTTATGACTGTGGCCTCCCTTCAATTCTGGTCACCCTGTGTTTCCTTTTGATCCCTTCTGTGTTAGCAGGATCCCAGGATATTCCCCTTACCTGTTACCTAGAAATTTCTTAGACCAGCTCTTTCATGCTTACATTTACCCCAGGTAGAGAATCCTCCTGCTCAGATTCTAGAACTGGAAGGTTGTTTGGGTCTTCTCACTATATATGTACTACCATAATTATTTTTTAAAAATTGTGGGAAGTGTCCTCTTTTTCTTTCTTTCTTTCTTTTTATTGTTCAGGTATAGCTGTCTCCATTTTCCCACCGCCACTTCCTCCGCCCCAGCCCACCCTCATCTCCAAATTTTTCTTCTTCTTCTCCTTCTTCTTCTTTTTTTCTTCCAGTTTTAGCATGCTCTGTGTCTTGGGTGAACTGCTCAGCCCTGGCAGCAGCCATTGCTGTCTCAGGAGAATCAGCTCCCCGGCCCCATTTCTCTGCCTTGTCCATTCACCAGTGAACCTGACCATTGTGCTGACGTTCATGAAATTCACTACCAAAGGGCTTTTGTGAAAGAGGATATTTTTGCAGTTTAGTTCTGCAGCAGTTGTGGAAAATAGCATTTTCTTTTTAAGATCAAGGTGTGGGTAATCTCTGCTAATTTGCTCAGTAAATACTTAATGATCGCTTTCTGAAATGTTTTTTAATCCACTTCATTTATATAATCTTATTATTGAGCCCCTAATAATTTTCTTTTTTCTAAAGATTAGCAGGCTGACTGATTTTACTTCTATTCAGAAAACACCCTTTGCACGGATGGTTTGTTTTGGCAGCTGTAAAAGAAAGGAATATGAGTATGGATTTTTTTTGATATGTTATCCTTTTTTCTTGATGTAGCTTATGAATCCTCTTCTAAAGATTTATCAAGAAAATAATGCTTACCTAGTTCCCTCTTCATTACTAAATAATCATATAAATTGTATTTTAGTTTAATCCAAATTATGGAAAACTATACTTTTGTATCTTTCAATATAATTTTATAAAAAGAAACAGAATAAAAACATAAGTTATGAATAATTTGTGGCCATAGTAATTTGTGTTTGACCATAAATTTCTCTCTCCATATATATAAAAATCTTTCTCTCCCTCTCTCTCTCTCTCTATATATATATATACACACACACACACACACACATATATATATAAATTTTTGTCTATATAGTTTATTTGCTGTATTGTATTTTAATGCACTATTAAATAAATTAGGAAACATGTAGACAGCATATTTCAAAGGACTTTAAGGTCAGACTTTGTATATTTAAAGGGCAGGGCAAAAGTAGGTTTACATACTTTTGTATGGTAAACAATACAATAATTAATAAATAATAACAAGAATAAATAAACTCTCTGTTTTGCATATTTGCAACTTTAAACCTACTTTTGCCCCAGGATGCATTTTATTTACAAGCATTTTTTACTCTTTCCATGGCTGCCTGCTTTGCTAAGTTCAGGCAGCCTGACATGATATTTGATCATCAGAACCTGTCCTGCTGGGATGTCACACATACTAAGTCTTTAAAAGTAAAACAAAGCAAAACTAAAAACGATAAATATGAAAATCACCAAGGTTTAATTGGTAGGCGGGAAATCTAGTCATAATAATGCTAATCTGCAGTTATCAAATTGGTTGTAATGATAATAGCTTAGACCGTGAGAGAACTTTCTGTAATTGACTGGTACAGTTTATAACGCAGAATGCAGAAGGTTTAGTACATTTAGAAACAGGACCGTCTGCCAGTGGGATGCATATGAAGGGAAGTTTGGATCTCTGTGTGGGTGGTTATGTTCTACCAGGGAGCATTGGGCTACACACTGGTCACTCAGCATCAAGCCAAGAAGTCGGTCATGCCTCTCCAGTTGATGAGCTTGTTTATCCTCCACTGTGAAGTTCAAATGAAAACCAAGGTGAAATTACTGGCATTTCCTTTCCTCTTTTCCACAGGAAAAGGAAATGAAGAGAAGATGGTAAGACCCAGAGACTGGGGGAATGTAGAATTAGTTGAGGACAAAGGCCTGTGTAACTTTGTCTTTGAATCTCCCTGGGTTTTGTTTGTTTTTTTGGTTGTGAAATGTAGGAGTTGAAATAAATGACTTTTTAAAAAGGAATTTATTAATTTATTTTTAGGGAGAGGGGAAGAGGGAGAAAGAGAGGGAAAGCAACAGCGATCGCCTCTCGCACGACCTGACCAGGAGTGGAACGGGCAGCCTTTGTCTTTGCAGGACAATGCCCGGCCAACTGGGCCTCACCAGTCAGGGTGAGGTAAATGACTTTTAAGGTCCCTTTCAGGGCTAACGTTCTATGCATCTAAGAGTCTGTTAGTGAACTTGTGCCACTGCCCATGGCATTGGGCTGGTGGCATTGGAAATGATGTGGAAAAGAAAGCGGTGTCACCTAAAGATTCTAGGGTGCCTCCCATGCACACCTTGTTTTATGGAGAGGGCGGCGTGTCTTGTGTGGAACATGTTCAGTAAAGAGTTATGAGGGGAGACTAGGGGCATATTATAGAGAAAAAAAAATGTGGTTTTGTGGGGGAAAGCGTTTTTCCATGTAGAAATTGGGCAGCTGGGAACGCTGAAAGACATTTGCCTCTAGGGCAGAGAAGTGGGACCAGGGAGAAGTCTGTCCACCTTCAGGGGGAACTGTGAAGGGTGTTCGGCCCAGGTGGATGTCCAGGCAGGTTTAAAAGTGAGTCGTTACCCTTTCTGAACCCTAAAACAAATTCCTCTACAAATCTTAACGTGAGACTTCAGGGGACTCAGACACAAGATTAAGTTGTTTGCTAATTTTTTTCTTGCCCTTGCTGTCGTGGTGTAGGTAGAATATAGAGTGTGAATATACTGATTTTCATTTCTGGTTTTAGTTTTAGCCAGATGGAGAGAGCTTTAAACTTAACGTTTATTTTGGAAGCTGGGTCAGTTCTTTGTGTCAGCTTTACCCCTGCTTGTAAAAAATTGTTTTTCTTCTTTTTTTCTTCTTTTTAATGAGCTAAGTATCTCGTGAGGAAAAACGTTTTGTGGAGTCCAAAGTTCAGGGTTGTAGGAACCTTTTTTTCATGGTTTAGTTGTTTCAGATATATAGTCCAATAGTTAAAAAAAGACTATGTGATATGCATTTTAGCTCCTGTTTCTTATTCAAAGTAGAACTTACATCTTTTTTAGGATTATTCTTTTATATTTGTTTCTTTTTATTCTTATTAAAATTTTCACAAGGCCCCTCAGGCTCTGTTGAGGTTGAGTTTCCCCAGAAAACTAGAAGAAATTTTCTTAGTGGCCTATTAACCATCCTGGCACCTTTGCTTGGTTTCTGGAACTGCCTGTGCCCTGTATCACTCAAAATTATTTAATTCCTTCAGTGTTATCCCAGGCATTCTGGTAAGTATTTGTGTTAGGGAGACAAACTAGATACTTCCTGGTCCTCAGTAAGTTAGTGGTACATTGAATGTCAGACAAGATAATCATGGAATCATTTCTCTCTTTTTCTCACATCCTCTCCACCCCCATTACCAACCCTGTCTCATCTCTACACTGTAAGCTAAGAGCTAAGATGTTGAACAGGTGAATAGAGAAGTTGGGCTGAACTGTAAGGCTCGTAAGTGCAGGGTCTGTGTTTGTCCTGTTCATCATTGTGTATTTAGCACAAAGCATTGTGCCTAGTTGATAAGTTATGCTCAATAAACATATGTAGAATGAATGAATGAATGAACGAAAGTTCACCTAGCTCATCCCGAGGAATACAGGAAGATTTGTAGGAGAAAGTGACTCTTGAGTTCAGACTACAAAAAAGAAGGTAAATGGTGCATAACTTAGGTACTTTTCCAGCTAAAGAGACCATGTGAAAAAAAGACCAAGAATGGAATGGCTTGGCCTTTTTTTGTGGGACTTCATGTATTTCACTTTGGTTTGTGGGGGATGGAGAAGAAAGAAGGAAGCAGGATGTCAAAGGCCCACATGGCTTGATAAGGAGTTTGTCTTTTATCCTAAAGGTTGTGGGATAAATAAGAATTTCACGCTGCAGCGTGAAAGATGGATCAGAGGAGGTAGAGGCTGCAGGTGGAGAAATCAGTTAGAAGGCAATAACCCAGGAAGACATAAACTAATGTGCTAGGAATATGGAAAAATGGTATAGTTTTAGAACTGGCAATATTTTTTTTTTCTGTTAGAGGCTGTGTACCAATAAAACTCTAAACAGGTGGCCAGCCAGTTCTGGCACGTTGGCCATAGTTTCCCATAGTCCATCATAGGCAACATAGTTTGTGAAAAAACCATGGATTTTAGAGTCAGACACACCTAGGTCCAATTTTTTTCATTATTTGTTAAGAATTTACATTCATTATCTAAACCATCACCTATAAAATGAAGATAGTAATCCCTCCATTGCAGAATTATTTGGAATACTCCTAAAGAGACTGTATGTAAAGTTTCTGAAACATTTTTTTAGGTTGTTATTAGTGAATAGATGAAGATGTTGGACGTGGTGGAAGGAAGAGTTCAAAGGACTTGCAGATTTTTGACTAATCCAGTTGAGTGAATGACGAAGTTTATTTCTGAGATAGAACAGGAAGAACAGATATTGCTGGGAGAAGAGGGTAGTTCTTTTTCGCACAGGTGGAGTGGGAGGGGCCTGTGAGTCATTCAGTTGCAGACCTCCATAGACTCAGCAGTCATGAGTGTGGGTTGGGGGTCCAGAGATGTGACACATGGAGAGATCTCCTTGGGGGTCACAGTGTAGAGAAAGTAAAACTGATGTCAAAAGAATGCAGGACAGAATCAGAATGAAGTTGGCCAAGGGTGGATGCAAGAGGAAGCAGAGACACAGAGAAGTTAAGAAGAGAGCCCAAAGAGGTAAACAGGAAGCATGACTCTCCAAGAAGAGTTTATGGCTGACAAAGGATGAGAGAACTTCAAGAAGGAAAGGGCAACAGCAAGACACATGGGAGAGCGAATCAGGGGAGGCCTGGCCGGCATCAGGTGGTCATTGGTGACCTTCAACAAGTAGCTTCATTGGATAGTGGATGGGTGTTTGTCTTTATGGAATCTAAAACTTATTTTCTATGTGAAGGAAAATAATTTTATCAGTAGGCATTAACCTAGTGTAGGTAGATTATGCTTATACAGTATTTTTCACTTCCAATTTGCTTTTTTCTGAATCGATTTTCAAGTTCAATAAAATATGTTTAAATTAGGTTATTATCTGTATTACACATACATGGAGGGTTTTTTTTAATGTTATAAAATCGCAAACAAAATTGACTTGGAGAGAAGCTTTTATGAAATCTCACTTTCTAAGAGCAAGTATTTTACTCAGGAGAATTTTATTTACTGGTAACGCTAGCATTATTTGGTGATTTTCCAAATAAAAGTTAGTATTGGCTCCTAGGAAAGCACATATTGCCTGGGACAGGTGCTACCTGGTGGTGCAGCAGTGCTCTGCTGGAGAAGGATGCTGGGGGCTCACATAGCCTTTATATACATGGTATTGAGGATCAGCTGACATGATGTTAATTTTGATCAAAATAAAATAAAATACTTAGCAAAAATTTTTACGGGCTGAAAGTCTAAAAAATCCACAGATGAACATATTTAGAACATGTTAAAATAAATGTTATACCCAAAGACCTTTATGCATGGATTTAAAAATTACTTTGGTATGCTCAGACAGGTGAGTTTTTTTGGAGGCCAGTTCCCAAGTGACTTCTTCCTTCCTACTTATTTAATATTTGCATAAATTGTGAAGACTGAGTCAGATCTCCTTGGGAGTTCAGGTATTTGGCACACAGTCCTGGCTTTGGGCTGTGCATGTAGGTAAGAAGATTTCAGTGAGATGGAACTATATCCAGGTTGACTGGAAATACTGGAGGCTTTAAAAAAAATTCTCCCTGAAGCTAACTCTGGAACTACCTTTTAGATTCCATCTTCTTTAAGGTTGAATTCATGTTTAACAACTTCTAAAAGTCTTAATCTGTGAAAGTCTAATTTGGGAGTCTTACTGATTTAAAATGAATGTAAGAGAAAAACTTAACACTCATGTCTCTCATTAGGCTTTGACAAAGGAGACAGGTTGACTCTTTTAGTAAGACTTTGGGGTGGGAGCCATGGACCTCGGGAACTTTCTCAGTGCCTGTGAGTTAGCCTGCTAGTTTCCTTAGGAAAGAACCCCCATGGTAGGTGTGATTCCCCAACTCCTTGCCCTTAGGAAGGCCTAACTAGAGAATAACATCATTTCCCACATACACACTCCAACACTCTGGGTCCCATCATCCCTTGTCCTTTTGCTGTACCATACCCTAAAAAATTCTGGATCTGGTTATATCTGCCTTTCTTTCTCTTGTTCCAAGATCACAGAGCACTATCTGGAGTAAACCACACAGGTCTGGGAACAGGTGCCACTAAAATGCATTGTCCATGGTCTCATCACTCTTCACTTATTTTATGTCATCTCCCTTTCACATCTCTTGAGCAGCTATTCTCAATGCAACTCTCACATGTCTCCTTCCCACTTCTTGTAAGCCTAGGGCCACCCGTCTTCATCTCAGCTGAGGACCTTCCTTTTATTTCTCTGAAAAAGAAAAGATAGCCATAGCACACGTGCATTCTTTTCATTCCTGACCGTCTTCTGACAAAGGCAGGCTAGAAGAGGGGGTAGAGGTCAGCGTGAGAGGACAGCCAACCACACACAACATCACAGGCCAAAGTAGTGGCTTTCCTTTCAGGTCAGGTGGGAAGACTTTTAAAGGTTTTGGGTCCAAGAGTGGCATGATTTGTCTCTTGTTTTATAAAGATCAATCTGGCTGCTGTGTGGAATTTAGATTGTAACTGATCAAGGATGGATGAGGTCAGACAGGTTAATAGTCAAGGTGAGAGATGATGGCAGTGGCAGTTAGAATTGGTTGGATGCTGGACAAATGGTTGGCAGCAACAAAATAGGAGAGTATGTGAGAAAGTGAGGATCAAGATTTACTTTAAGGTTTTTGATGCAAGCACCTGGTGTGCTAAGATGAGGATGGCCGTTCGTCATGTTGCGTGGGCGGTTAACATATCTGAGCCTGGAGTTATGGAGAGGTCCTGGGTGAGGACATAGATTTGCTTTGCTACTTGATGTTTACACTTTTCTATGTTGTCCATTCTCTCTCTACTGGCTCTTTCTTTGTCAGCCCATAAACATGCTCATGTCTCGTCAATCTTAAAAAAATACATATATGAATAAAACACTCAACTCTGTACCCTCTTTACCTATTATCTGTCTACCAATTCTTCCCTTTCTAAGCATGCTTCCTGAAGCATGGATCTTTACTTTCTCATCTATTGAAAGTGGACTTTTCCCCCCATACCACCTCTCAGAGTACATTTGCTGAATTTCACAGACATGTTTTCATCCACATAGAAACATCTCCTTTGGCTTCTTTTGTTAGCATAGGTAGCTAGATTTTTATAAGGGAAGAAAGCAAACAGATATTGTTGAACCTAATGGGCTGGGAAGCTGAATCCAATATTATAGCATCTCACACTCCCCAGAGCATCCTCTGCCCTCCAGACATAATCCTTCACAGCAGGCATTCCAGGGGAGGAATGAAAAACAGCAGGAAAGTTTCCTCTGCTGGGTGCATGCACAGTAAAACCAAAGATGGCTGCCCAGAGGCCTGTCAGCCTAGCCTGGGAAAAGGATCAAATTGGATAAGGGACAAAGAACCGTGGAAGATCCAGGAAATGGACTGGTTAGTGGGGAGGATCTAACAGGAGCCCAGGAAAGCTTGGGAAGTTGATTGGATAGTTTAAAGAAGACCTGGTCCTTCCCAAGCCTGAGATAATAGAACCTGAGCCTAACAAAGACAAAGGCCCCTCTCTCTCTGCCTCTGTAATTTGTGGTCACCCCTTTGCTCACGCATTCTCTCTGGAGCAGCCATGTGACCCTAGCAACTGCAATGACGTCACGCAGCCTCCGAACTGAGCCTGGGTTCCGGATACAGCAGTAGCAGTGCCAGCTGACCAGAGCACAGCCCGGAACTGGACTCAGCTTTGATATTGACTAAACTTTGGCATGGCACAGAATCACCGGACATGGCCCCTATTTCTGGGCCTGATAAAGACAAGGTTGAACTTTTTCCACAGCAGGACGGACTAAGATGAGACATTGGAAACCTTGGGACAGCCTTCTATTTTCACCCAAATCAACCTTATCATGCCACAGCCTCCCAAGTGTGGGCCTCAGAATGCTTTCCTTGCAATCCTGTGAAAATAAACAATTTCCACCAGCAAGACTTTGATGCTTATCTCTACTGCTCTGGCTATGTCTTCTCTGTTTGCGTTGCAGGATCATTATACTCTGTCTGTCTGACATATTGAAAACTGTAATATTCGGAACAAATTATTGAAAAATTAGCTCTCTTGAGAGGCTGAGCAGTGTCTCTCTACAAGGAGTGATTTAAGGGGAGCCAGCCAACTTCCAGATATCTACCTGATCACTTTGCCTGGTGACCCCTGCTTTGTGTGTTCTTCTCTCCCAAAGGCCCTTGTGAAACTGCCATTGTAGTCTCTAAAATGTGGAAGTCTGTAGCCTCTGTCAGAGTAGGAGTAGGGACTGAGTTTCAGACTAGCTCAGTGTCGCAGTGAAGAGAAAAGAGATGCTGAGATTTCAGAGGAGGGTGGAGGAAACATTCAGAGCATGGGATGCTTGCAGGCAGGCAGGGGTGGGAAGGAGTTAAGATGATGCTGCCAGAAGGGAAGGACTCTTTTCTTCCTTTCCAATTCTGGTGGGAAAAATAATCTGAGATTGGCAATTCATGCCCCCTTTCTCTGGTTTTCTGCCATGAAAACTTTCTTCTCCCGGTCTGTCTGAAGTGTCCCTGCCCTCTATCTCTCATTATCCCTTTATTATGGCCTGTATTATATTCTTTCATTTTTAAAATGTATTTGCTGCTTATCTCTCCAACTAAAATGGGAGCCACGAAGGCAGGTAACCTTTCTATCTGGTTCAACTCTGTATCCCTGGTGCAACAGAAGCATAATGGGTGTTCTATAAATTCTTTTTGAGCAAATGAATGGGTTTTGATACTCCATATTTGATAATTTGTGTGTTCAGAACAAAACAAAACCACACTAGCTTTCCAGACCTAAGTATTTTAGTGGTAGGTTTTTAAATAGATATACAATGAAACTTATGTATATAAATGTGTGTCTGGCTTTGTTGTTCTCTAACAGAGCTCAAGTAGTTTGTGACTTCCCCCATTACTCTTTTCCAGCTGTACTGACAGTGTCCTGTGATGCTGTATCTGTCTCATGGCTGCACTGGTCACTGTGTCTGCCACATCCCAGAGTTGCAACCAGGAAGCAGGGTACACTTCTCTGTGGCTTTTGGGTTTCCTGTCAACCCATTTCAGGTTTCTTTTTTTCACCTAGATTTCCTTCAATTCTGCCCACTTTTGTTTCACTGCTCCTCCCACCCCCATATTTTCTGGGAAAGGAGCTAAGACTTTAACTGTAAAAACAAAACACAGTCTAAGTACAGCAACAACTGAAAAAGCTATTTGCTATCTCAAGGGCCTGGCACTTGCAAAAGAAATCTATACTTTTAAGATTATTGTTTTGGCTATGGGCTTAAAAAAAAAGTCTAATTTGAAACTCAAAGCTCTGCTGCTTTCTTTGTTCTCAGCTGTATCGACACACCCTTTGTGAAGTGACTGCCACTGTTTCAGTGGGAGGACAGCAGAGGGGCCATTAGATCTAGGAATTACAGGGACTGAAATACCCGTGTGTGCACCCACGCTTTTATTTTCCTCATCCTCAATCACGAGTGCATGCTGACATAAATGAATGGAATTTGCCAAGCTCCCAATTTCTTTTTGTTCTTTTTGTTCATTGGCTATAGAAGAGACACCCTGGAAATTAAATGATTTGGAAATACTGGAAACAACTGTCTGTACCATAGACAGAATTCGATGAGGAAAGTTTGGATATTCAGTTCTGTAGAGGCAACATAAGGTTAGGACTGTTTCAGTTAAGGTCTGATATAGAAATACCCTTTTTGTTGTTATCTGTCAAAGAAACAAAATCATGTAAGTGTATTTTAGAGAAATATGTAACTTGAAACAAGTGTGTCCATTCCCTTAAAGGGAAATTTCAGTGGCTTCTGATGTCTATGAGAGCCTTCCGATAGCTATGTGACTTAAGTTGCTAACTTAGTCTTTAGAGAGAAATTTCCAGAGAAAAAGGTGATTGTAATGGGATTTGGTTAATTCAACAACACCAGAGAACACGGCTGAGATAAATAGGAAGAGATCCAGGGTCCATGGAGGAAGGGAAGGAAATCCCAAATATTTTTTGAATTTCTGGTTTTCCTTGTTTCTTTTAATTTAGTCTGTACGGTAATTCAGATTATCTACCTGTTTTTTAAATTTAATTTTTATATCAAAGTAATACATACACATAGTTTAAAGAGCAAAATAGTGCTAGAAGGTTTGTTTTCTAAAAAATGGTTCACAGTTTTTCATGTATTTTTTCATTTCTCTGAGACTACTTTAAAATATTTTCACTTTCTTGGTGATATTTATCTTTCTTTTCTCTAAATAACATGATTATTGGAGATGATTTTCCTTTTTTGTCATTAACTGTTGACTTCTTTCTTTGGATGATGAAAATATATTTCTCTTTCCCGCCCCCTGTCCCTTAACTACCACTACATGCACATACATGCATTTTCTAATTTTCTGTTTTCCTGGTATATTAAGATCATAATATTGATTGAACCAGTACTCTGTTTTCATTGTTGTGACTATGCAGATGCTATTTATACCTGAGTCATGTATATACTATCATTATTTTTCTGAGCAACATTTGGTTTTCCCTAGGATAATTATTGTCGTTAAAATTTTCTTCTTAGTTTTACATGTACTTCTCTTTATTTTGTTTCCAAACTCTCTTCCGTTGTGTAACTCTCCTCACAATATGGTCATATCAGGTAGTGATCAAGCTCTCATCTTTGGAGGTATTTTCTTGGAGGCTTCCGGCTATCTTTAGTACAGACTAATCACGGTGAGCCGGACCCGCAGCCCTCTGCCTGGCATCTCCCATTGCTTGTGATCCTCAGGAACCCCTTTGCTTTCCCGTTTTGTGAACCTCATGTTTTCTATGTCTGCTTTGAAGGAACAACTTTTACAGTAGGCTCCAGGGAAAGGATGCATAAAAGATCTTTTTTTTTTTTTGAGATTGGAGATGTCTTTATATGCCTTTCATTTATTCTTACATTTAATTGATACTTCATCTGGGTAGAGAGTTAACAGTTAGAAATGACTCTATGGCAGAATTTTGAGGCATTCCTCCTTTCTCATTGAGTTTTGAATGTTATTCATGTCTTTTATTTTTAAATTTTTAACATTTTTATTTTTTAAATTGATGTATAATAGACATATAACATTAGTTTCAGGTACATAGCATAATGATTTGATATTTGTATACATTGCAAATCATCACCACAATAAGTCTTGTTAATATCCATAACTTTAAATAGTGGAAAAATTTTTTATCTCATGATGAGAACTTTTAAGATCTATTCCTTTAGCAACTTTCAAATATGCCATACAGTTACTATGCTGTAAATAACATTCCCATGACTAATTTATTTTATAACTGGAAGTTTATACCTTTTGATCCCCTCACCCAGCCCTTCCCCCACTCTGGCAACCACCAATTTGTTCTCTATATCTGTGAACTTGGTTTTTGTTTTTGTTTGTTTGTTTTTTTGTTGTTTTTTTAGATTCCACATATAGGTAAGATCATATGGTAGTTTTCTTCCTCTGTCTAATTTATTTCACTTAGCATAATGCCCTCATGGTCCATCTATGTTGTTGCAAATGGCAAAATTTCATTCTTTTGTATAGCTGAGTAGTACTCTATTGAGTAAATATACCATATTTTTAAAATTCATTTGTGGATGGTCACTTAAGTTGTTTCTATAGTTTGGCTATTTGAAATTATGCTGTGATGAACATGGGGGTATATATATCTTTTCAAGGTAGTGTTTTTGTTTTTTTCAGATAAAACCCACAAGTGGAATGGCTGGATCATATGGCAGTTATATTTTTAATTTTTTCAGCAACCTCCATACTGTTTTCCCTAGTGGCTGAACCAATTTGCATTCCTGTCACCATTGCATACAGGTTCCCTTTTCTCCACATCCTCACCAACACTTGTTGTTATTGACAATAGCCATTGTAACAGGTGTGAGGAGATTTCTCATTGTTGTTTTGATTGACATTTTCCTGATGGTTAATGATGTTGAACACCTTGTAATGAACACCTTGTAATGTATCCGTTGGCCATCTATAATGTGTTTTTTGGAAAAATTTCTGTTGAGCTCTTTGACCTATTTTTTAATTGAAATTTTTTTTTTTTTTTGGTTTTTGAGTTGTATGAATTCTTTATATATTTTGGGTGTTACCCTCTTATTAGCTATATGGATTGCAAACATTTTCTTACATTCAGTAGGTTGCCTTTTAATTTTTTTAATGGTTTCCTTTGCTGTGCAGAAGCTTTTTAATTTGATGTAGACCCACTTGTTTAATTTTGCTTTATTGCTTTAGCTTTATTGTCTAATTCATTCAAGTCTTGATTTTTGTAAATAATAGTTTTTTTTTTCTCCTTCCTTTTTTGGAAACCTTTTGAATCTTCTTTTGGGAAGCAGTATTATGAGATACAATGGGGGATGTCTTTTTCTATGGGTCTGGTTTCATCCATTCTTCTAGATTCTCAATGGGTATGTTTCATCACTTGGAAGTATCTAGTCTTCATTCTTGGGAAATTTTCTTGAGTTATTTTATTGATAAGTTTCTCCTCTCCTCCCCCTTTATTGAAACTCCTGTTATTTGGAAGTTGGATCTCCTGGCTTGATTGTCTAATTTTCTTAGCCCCTTTCCACAATATTCTATGATTTCTCTTTTTCACTCTATGTTATTGGAGTTTTTCTTAAACTTAGTTTCTAATCTTCAGTTTTATATATTTATTTTTTTACTCTACATCAGTTTCTAAGAGCTCTAGAGTTTTCTTTGTGTTCCTTCTTATAACATTTCTTTTTTGCTTTATGAGTTCAAAATATATTTTCTCTCTGAGGATGTATGCTAGTTTATATACAGCTTTCATATACCCACGTAGTCTTTTTTTTTTTTTTTAAGTTGATTTTTAGTTTGCTGGTTTTGGTCTCTGTTTCTCATGTTGGAAGCTTTACGTGGCTGTCTGGGAATTCTGGCTGTCTTTTCAAGACTGGAATAGTGACTCTGGCTTTAATGATGGGAGATCTGAATGGGTTATTTTGAATACTCAGCCTCATAACTTTTATGTCATTTCTTTGGGTCTGCCAATTTCCCCAGAGAGGTTTTTCCAGTATCCGGGCTGGAGAATGTAAGCCTTGGTTCTAGCTTTCTGGAAGACGAATGGGGAAATAAAACTGGAGGTCTGACCTTCAGTGTGTGAGCTTTCACATAACCCCCTGATTTCACTATGGTGCCACTACTTTCTTCTGCTCCCTCAGTGCAGAGGTGCTTCCCAGTCTTCTGCTGGGGTGTGCAAAGGGAAGTTGCCTGGCTCTGTGGAATTAGGAAGAGCATCTGGGAGATGGATATCTATTTGCATCTTACACAGACTTTCAACCAGTCCTCTAGTTTCAGCTCCACTTTTGCCCTCACTTCCAGAAGTATCTGGTGCTAGCAAGTCTGGGGGATTTGGAGGTTCTGTAATGCCAATGAGGTGGACTCCTGGCTTTTCCTCTGCTGGTTTAAGCAGGTTACTACTTGTCCTATGCTTTTCAGCTTTCAAAATTTTGTGTTGTATGTTTCTCTCCTCTCTTTTCCTTGTGGCTTTATGGCTTTAAAACACCTATTTACTGTTATTTTCTGGAGTTTTGAGAAGAAGCTGAGGCAAACACATGTGGTCAATCTTCCATCTTTGGCCGAGCCCCTCTGCCTCTTTGCATGGTTCTGTCAGTTCTGCTGGTTTTTGCTTCTTTTTCCTTTGTTTATTATCCAGATTTATACAGCCCTTGATCTAAAAGTTCCTGCTGCTATTTACCATTCATTTCAAGCTTCTTGGTTAGTAGGGAATATCCCATCCTGGCTAAACCCATTAATGGCCCGTTGCCATAATACCTGTCTACTGAACCTGTAAGTCTACTCTGCTGTCTACTCGGCCACTCAGCTATGCTGTACGGGCCCTGATCTTTCCAAGTCCTGTGCTGTTATACAACTTCTGCTCAATCATTCTTTCTGGCATTCTTCCCCTCTGTATTCATTAGAGCTAAGCTTTCTTTTATACTATGTCAGTCCTCAAGCCAGTCTCCAGCACCATATCTTATACTGTAAAAGTGATCATACACTCTGTCATTAGCTAGATTGAGTCTGGGGTCTAACCGTTCAAGTGGGTTTTACTTTAAAGGACAGTATGAAATTTGCCAACACGATGGATAAAACCGGATCTAAATTCTTAAATTTCTTAAAGTTAGGATTCTGTTATACTCTTAGGACTAGAAGTGGCCAACAATAAAGGAGTAAGAGGAAAAACTACTCTCAGTACTACAGACTAAATTTAAAGCAATCGGGGCAAAAATTCCTCTTCTACCTTGAATAAATAACATTTTATAGTCCACAGTGAATTCAGCACAGTGATGTCTGGATTTTGTTGACAACCTGTTGTAGGTGTTTTTCAGTTTATGTTTCGGCTGAAATGCTGTCAGCTGGAGCACGTCACTGAGGCACTCAGTATAGGATGGGGATATATGTGCCTTTGGTAAATGCTGCTTTGCAGTGAAAACCACTGGGATTCCTGTGAAGCTGCATCTTGTAAACATTGTTATATAAGCACTGCCTTTAAAATCTTTGGCTTGAGTTTATAGAGTAAGGGCCTAGTGGGTGAGCAGGAGTGAAAATGGAATGTCTCACTACTGTGGTATGTGGAACTTCTCTGTTGTCAGAAAGAACTTTGCCTACATAAATACAAAGCAGGGGAAGACTGAAAAGTAAAAGTCATCATAATCAGTGGTAAAAAGTAAGCTTTAAAAGTATCATGATTGAAGGCTGTGCCCCTGTTAGAAGTAACTGGAATTTCAGGAATGGAGTAAAGATGGGGAAAAAATGATGTGGAATGAGGTCAGAAAGGTGATAGGATCTGGTCATTCAGGGCCCTGGAGACTGTTATGCTGTGGATGGGAACCTGCAGAGGGTTCTGAGGAAAAAATGATGTCATGTATCATTTTCAGATCATGTATCTGGCATGTCAACAGGGTCACCCTGGGCACTATGTTGAAAGTAAACTCTGGGGTGACAAAAGAGGGAAGAGGTAAATTAAAGGGACTCTTGAAATAATCTTAGTGAGAAATGATGGTGGATTGGACCAAAGCAGTAGCAATGGAGATCGTGGGCAGTAGTGAAGTTCTAGCTCTATTCTGAAGGTAGAAACAACATTATTTACTGACATAGTAGATTCAGGGTGTTAAAGGAAGAGAGAAAGTAAAGATGACTGCAAGCTATTTATTTATTTATTTATCATCTATGCATCTTTAGAGATAGAGATGATGACAGGAAAAGAGAGGGTTATTTGGGAGAGGGAGGATGTGGTAGAATTAGGAGTTAAATTTTGATAAGTCATGCATGCTAAGGTTGAGATGGTTGTTAGACATGTCAGTGCAAATGTCTAATAGGCAGTTGGATAGAGAAGTCTGGAGTGTAGAGGAGAAATTCTGGCTGGAAATATACATTTGAGAATTGTTAGCATAGAGCTGATATTTAAAGTCTGGTTGAGACTGGTTGAACCCTCCAGAGGATTGAGCGTAGATGAAGAAGAGGTCTAAGAACTAAGCCCTGGGACATTCTAGGACCTAGTAGTTAGTAGATAAGGTGAAATCAGCAAAGAGACTGGGAAGGAGCACTTAGTAATGTAGGGAGAAACCCTAGGAATGAAGTGTATTGTGGGCAAGGTGAGGCAAGTGTTACAAGGGGGGATGAGTGAGCAGCTGTGACAAGTGCCACACGTCAAACAGGGTGAGACCTGGGAATCAATCACTGGATTTTGCAGTCTGGGGGTCACTGGTGGCCTTGAGCATATTTGATGGAATCATGAGGGGAAAAACTGTTTCCTATTTAAACCTCAATTTTCTCATCTCTAAAGTGGGGTATCATTACCCATGTCATGAGGTTGTTTTGAGAACTAAACTAATTGATTCACATAAAGTTCTCAGGACAGTGCCTAACATGTTGTAAATGGTAACTATTTATTTTGTTGCTTCTAGACACTTCTCTTCAGGTGGACATTACCTACCAGATACAATCCTTTGGGGAGGTCATGCAAATTAATTAAGAATCCACCTAACCGAAGGAGCACCTGGCGCATGCGCCTCTGTGCCAGGCTGTCATTGATGCCCTTGCCCAGCATCTCACCGAAGTGTGGGTAAATGTGGTCAGTGTGGCAACTCGATCAAGCAAGGAATGACATGATCTCTTCCTCAAGATAACATACGGGGTCTTAAAGATAATTCCTCTTGCTTCTGGATGCCTTTCCATTCTAAATATTATCCAAAGATAACACTTAATTTACCAGTTTCCTGTTGGAATTCACCAATTTTGTTATTTTTATCTGAAAACTACAGTTGGGTTTGCCTTATTGTCTAGTGTTTTGCCAACTCTATACACCTCGAACATAGGTGTCAAGGAAACAATTATTTCTTGGCAGGTTCTCCAGTGTCTTGGGATGAAATCTGATAGAATCGGAACACGTGAACTCTTTTAGAGCTATTAATGTTTTGTTTTTTTAAAATCAGTTCATCTCCTGTTGGGTTTATGTCCTCTCTCAGCAATGCTCATTATAATCTATTTTCTAATCTGAATGTCATTCTGCTTGAAGTAGAGGACAGGCTGGGCAGAGGCGGAGGACTTGTGTATCCAGCGTGTTATCCATCAACACAGACTCACAGCTCAAGAAGCAGGTGCTGGGGAATGAATTTTGTCTCCCCGAATACATATGTTGAAGTCCTAACCATTGTTTTTTTAGATTGGGCCTTTAAGGAGATAATTAAGGAGATAAAAAATAAAGTCATAAGAGTGGAACCTTGATTTGATAGAACAGGTGCCCTTTTAGAAAAGGAAGGGACAACAGGGCTCCCTCTCTACCATATGAGGACACAGCAAGAAGGTGACCTCCTGCAAGCCAGGAAGAGGCTCTCATTAGAACCCAATCATGCTGGAACCCCTTTTCTAGCCTCCAGAGCTGTGAGAAAATAAATTTTTGTTTTTTAAGCCACTCAGCCTATGGTATATGGTTATGGCAACCCACAATAGTAAGTCTGTAAGACTCTGCTTTCTTTCTACCATTTGTTGTCCTTAACATTTTTTTAAACATTAGTTTTTTTGGGGGGGATTTTAGATCTCCTAACAATCTAGTTAACCATCTTCACAGAATAAAAAAAATCATCACTTAGGCTTTGGGACACTGTCAGCTTCTTTAACTGCATCCAATGTAGTGCTTGTGCTGAAGACCATCTAAAAATTTCATAAATTGACCAGAGCAACTATGAAGATGCACTCCTAGCTTACCCAGCTCCTTTCATGTCCTAGCAGTAAGGGACAGAGTGGCTGATGCAAACCTGCTCTGCTGGCCTTCCTTGCATTTTTTCTTTCCCCTCATTTTTCTTCAGTTCTAACAACTAGCATTATTTCCTATCAGAAACATTTTGAAATGTTTGCAATATAGTGTTTCAGGATACATGAAACTTTCATCCACTATTGATCAGTATGTAGCCTTTGTAATTTTAAAGCTTGTGCAAACCTATGGTGGCAAGAAGAAAGCGTGTCTATTCCTCTAGTTTGCGCATTAACAAAAACGTATGCCAGTACCTGTGAGGTCTTTTCTCTGATCGTTCCAGATTTTTTTTAAGGTGGGCATTTCTTTCTGTTTTAATATTGTATCTAAAAGTACTAAAACGTTAAACTACTATTTGTAGTCTCTGGAAATCTGTGATTGGAAATCTAATTTCAGATTCTAGAATTATTTATACAAGTGTTGATTAGATGGTGCACTGTGGTCACATGTTTCAGACTGTGGACCACCTCTTTCCTACAAGCACAAAAGAAAATGGCTACTCATTTGGAAATTTAATGGTTTAAAGACATCAGATGTATGTGCCAGGAGTAGTGATAGGGGCCTGGTTAATACTTTAATTTCTCTTAATTCATTCTGTGAAATGCAGAATGAATATTATTTATATTATTTATATCTATAACTATCTCTATTTACCATTACCCCACTTATTATATATACATATATATTTTAGGCTGATGTTGAAGAATATTCATATGGTACTCAAGGGGGAAAAAATAAAACAGTGTACTGTTGGAGAATTTTCAAAGAGGAGGAGGAAGCACTTAGAAGAACAGTTAAATATGCAAGCTTCAGTTTACAAAAGAAAGCCCATATGGTTTAATGCCATACGTTTGTTTGTTTTAAGTTTTTTGTGGTTTATTTTCAATTTAAAATGAATTTGTACTTTAATTAGTTTTGAAGTGAGCTAGGGAGGCATATGCCTTTTAGCAAACACAGAATAATTTGTGTGGTATTCTCTGCCTTGTTCTTGGTGATAGGCCTGAATTTCAGTTAGCCAACAAAATATGGTCCACAGAGATGCAAGCCAGCCAATCCTTAATGTATTGAGAATGTGCTTTGATTTTTCTCGTATTATACTTTGCTTAAGTGAAAAGAAAGAGTGTCTAGGTTTTCATTCATCTATTAGTTGAACAATTATTTGACATATTTCATGTTAACAATATATTTACTATATAATAGAAATTTACGTGTGTCTTCAGCGCCTTGATAGCGCTCTGCTTGGCTATCCAACTATCAAGAGAGGTATAGATATAAATCGAGACATCTAGGTTTGCGGATACCAAATCAAGTAAAATCCTTTTCCCACTCCCTAAACCTCAGAGATGTCAAAGGAAAATCGCCTCATGTAGCTGAATCTGGAAGAAGTAAAACTTAGATACTTGAATGTACTTACTTACGTAAGGCAGAACCCAGAATGTATATCCTCTGCATCATTATATCCTGGAACGAGCCAGAAAAAGAGCCTTGGTTATATATATATAATTGTATATTGCCATGTATGTCACAGGATCACTAAGATGTCAGATAAAAAAAACACATGATGAGCATATTTTAAGTTTCTAAGCACAAAAAGTTATTGTTGGTATTCTTAGAATACTCAAAATCCAGTCCCTGTTAAAATGGGGCAATTTATGATGCATTTTATTCATGATATGTTGGCCCAGAAGGCTGGTAGGTGAAAGGACTAGTCCTGTCCATTTTGACTAGGCCATAAACAGGCAGTGAGATGGGTGGAGGGCTGTTTCCGTGTGGTTCTCTGGCATTGTGCTTTCCCAGCACGGCTGTCTGCTCTTCACGTGTTTATAGATGCACACTTTTAGAGAATCATTCATGGTCATGAGAAATTGTGTCACTTAGTCGAGATTTCCCAGAATGTCGATGACTCAAAACGTGATTGACCAGGCTGGAGCAATCTCCAAACCTTTCTCAATCACACTCGATGTCTGTGTGAGATCCAAAGTGTTTTCTTTTGTTTTTATCAGACACTACACCTTCAGTTAGGGTTTTGAGATTCTGTTCACGAAGTCATGAAAACACAAACCATACTTACCTGTGTTTCAAAGAAGAAGCTTAATTTATCTTCCATTTACTTAGTGAAGTGGTAGGGTTTGAAACTCCTATTTTTGCTTTGCTTTGGGTTCATGATTTTTGGTAGCAAGAGAATGAATACAAAACCCTGTGTCCAGGCAACCATGTTAAATTACAGAACGTACTGAGCCACATTGGACTGTTTTTTGTTCCTTTTTTATTATTTATCGTTTTTTAAAAAATGTTATTGTTTATGCTATTACAGTTGTCCCACTTTCCCCCCTTCGGCCACCTCCGGCCTGCCGCCCACTTCCATAATCAGCCCCTCACCATTGTCCATGTCTGTGGGTCCTTTCTGTTTTGTTTCTGAACCAGCGTCAGCTTCTCCAGTCTGCCATGAATGATGTTTTGCAGCTTTACAACAAAGGATAAAAATAAAATAAATGTTTGGGAAAGCACTTTGAGATAGCTAAAGATAGAGAGCCACACAAAAGCTCACAGGCATTGGTAGGAATGACATATTAATTGTGTGTGTCCTTTAAGTGGCAACACAGAAAAATTAATACACTTAATTGCTTTAGTGAAATAAAAAGCTCTTCTGCAGTTTGCACAATTTCTTCGTGTGATGAAAATGTTTCATAAATTTATAAATGAATACATGACCTCTGATTTAGGGAGTTTGAGTAATGTTTCTCTTTCTGTATTATTTTAAAAAATTTTTATTTTCAGACAGTATTTTTCTTTATTATTGTGTAAATCCAGAACTGAGTTCCTAATGAGTTCAGTTATTATACAAAGTTAGGGGAGGGACAGAAAGTGACATTATTTTTAAATGTCTAACAGCTTTGAATAATTTCTTGTTATGTAAGATTTCATGATTTAATGACTCTTGTTTTCAAGACCATAATTTTTATTTCTTGGTGGAAACAAATGCTAAATAAGTTTATTTTGAAGATTGTTTAAAAAACATAATAACAATGAGTTCAGTGATTTAATAGTTGTACAGGAGGCTTGAAGATTGCTGAGGGGTCATCTTGGAACTGGGGTCACCAAAGAACTGATAAGGTAGGTGAGTAGACACGGCACCACCCTATAAGCTACATGGGAGTTTTTGCACGTCATTGGATGCCTAGCACTTGGCACACTTGGTACATCGTAATAAATAAATGAATAAGTTGACCCTCACCCCTCCCTCCCTGCTTTAACTTGCGAGGTCTGTTTTTCCCATTTGCTTTATCATACTCAGAGTAAGTTTTCCAGAGCACACTAGAGGAGTTCCAAAGGTGCCGTGAAATATTATCTGGGGGCTTCTGCCCTGTTGCTGCTACTCGTCGGTACCCTGGCTCCTGTCCCGATCATCTGCACTCTCTTCATTCCTCTCCACCATTCTTCCTAGACCTCCGGCTTCCTGGTACCATTTACCCCAGTGGGAGTTGGTGTCCTAAAGTGATTGTCAAACACCAGCCTCCGTTCACCCACTGGATCGGCACAGTGATCAGAAACGTTGCCAACTCTTTATGGAAATGGGCGAGCTCTCTGAAAACTGCCATGCACTATATAAATGCAAGGTATAAGAAATAGTTTTATATAGTAGTTTATTGATTTGTCAAAGTAATTGTATCACCTTGACAAAGTTGGACAACCTCAGATATCCTAGGACTTTGGCTGTATAGTATACCTTCTTAAGCCTTCGATGGCCTTGCGTTGTGTCCTTGGTTTGGAGATGCTATATTTGAATTTAATCATCTTTGATAGACTGTTTGACCTTTTGTATTCTGAGACAGAGAAAATGACTTGTCTTTTCACAGTGTCATGGGTGACACGTGATGAGCACGTAGATGATAATAGTAAAGGTTTATTTTCTTCTGTGAATAGCTGATATTTTTTCTAGGATGGCAGGTATGAAGCTAGGTGCTTTCCACAATTTGACTTATTTCATTCTCACAATAACCTAATGAATTAAGTTATGTAATTACACACATTTTACAGAGGAGAGCAGATTGGGCTTAGAGAGGTTTGAGTAACTTGCTGTTAAGACCAGGATCATTATTCCCAGCTAGTAAGACATGAGACTTGGTTAGGCAGTCTTACTCCAGTATAGAATGTCCTTTTATGTTTTATTTTTTATCCTCGTGGATCCCAGAATGCTTTTCTAACTTTGTAGGACATAAAAAGCCCAGAACAGTTATATTATTATTAAAATATGCATATCATCTTTAGGAAAGTAGCTATATTTCTTTTCTAATGTAAAAAGTTTTATTTTTTCTAATTATAAAAATAATTTATACTTGTGAAAAAAATGACACAATACAGGAAATACAAATGAGAAATTATAATCACCTGAAGCCCTACTCCCTGTAGATATTTGGGTTAATATGCTTTCTGACATTTCTCTGTGCACATGTATGGATGTATGTACATGTATGTAATATATATGTATACATGAGGCTGTACTGTGCATGTTGTTTTATAAACTGTTCCTATACACAGAATGCACTGGGAACGTCCCTTATGTGTCAGTGGCTATAAGTATACACCATGCTATACCATGCTTTTTAAAAAAAAATTGAACTTACTGGGATGACATTGGTTAGGAAAACCATACAGGTTTCAAGTGTACAACTCAAGAACATCCCCTGCGCACTCTAAAGTTTGTTAATATTTCACAAACATGTTCTCATTTAATTTAGTTCAAAATATAACATTGTTAATAATATTTCTCGGATGAGGAAAATGAGACCAAGGGAATAAATAACTTACCCCAAATCCCACAGCTAATGGGGATTAGAATGTAGGTTAGTTGGATACCCAAACTGTGCTTTCAGCTGAGGCGCTGCAGCACTTGAAGTGTGAGCAGGCGGAAGAGCAGAGGGACGGGGCACAGGGAATGGCCTGCCTCTGGCTGAAAAATATCTCCCCTTTTTTGGTAGAAAGATTAGAAACTGGTCCTTGACTGTCGATATGATGTATCCAGATACATCTGGCTACTATCCATTGTAGTAGCCAGATGCCAATGCAGTCTTTTGAAAGGAATTTCAGTGGAAAAGCAATTAGATGTTAAAAGAAAAAGAGACATAGGAATGTTAAGGTATTAAGAATAATGTGGAGTATGCTTCGGACTTTAAGAATTAAGAGGATGATGTCCAAGTAATTAAATGAATTTGTGAAACTAGGTCACTGAGAGAGCACCACCTCAGACTGCTCGGCCCTTTCTCAGGCAGTCACAGTGAGCAAATTCCTCCCTCATCTCATTTCCAGTAAGTGGTCAGAGGAAGTATTAAGCAGGGTTTTACATGTACAATTAGAAAGGATTTTATGTCTGGTGTTATACTGGATTTTGATGCAGATAAAGTATTCACAGCATACTTTCAGTTTTCAGGTCAGACTTCAGTGTTAGAATAAAGGGGTATATGGTTTCGGGTGATATCACATCATTAATTATAAGTGCTGTGTGAATGCACTGATATTTTTGGCAAGCACTGTATTTGAGACAATGTGAAAAGTAAGTTTTTTTTCCCCTTTTGTTCCTCTCTAAGGATAAATTTAAGTAGGGAGCAATAAGCGCATGATTCCTGGATTTGCAATGAGATGACCAGAACCGTCTCATGAAAAATATTTGGCAATTCAATGTAGAACAAAAGAAGCTGCATAACAATGTAAAGCTATGCAACAGGAGTGAAGTGGATCTTATGCTGACTATGGCAAAACAAAGTGTTACTGTTTTCTAATCCTATCTCATGACAGTTAAACATTTTATACTGTAGCATAAGTGCTAATTTTTATTGGTTTGTATTCCTATTTCATTGGTATAAATCGTCAAACTCTAATTTCTTGCTTCCAACATGAATTGCCTTTCGGTGGCTCAAGACTCTTCCTGAGTGACCAAGTTGATAGAAAAATGCGTCCCAGAACCATGTGGGCTGTGTTGTTTTTACCGTCGTCTGGACTTTTTCCTTTGCAGTTGAAGTAAATCAATCATTGGCTGGGATGGAGAGCTGTGAAAGCTGAGAAGACTGGTTTTTTTCTGAGTCTCAGCATTTATTTGGCCTGTGCCACATGGAAAGAATATTGGCATGACCTCTGTGGAATCGTGGTTGTTTCTCTCCTCTTAATCAAACCTTTCAGTCCTAGAGCCTCTGCGTTCTCAGATCCCATTACGTGGCAGTGGGGAAAGATTTTTTTCTCATCCAAAAGGCAGACAAGGCACATCAGTGGTACAACAAACTTAATCGTTTCAGTGTTCTGATAAAAAGCTTCCCTCTGAAGTTAATTACTTCTCACATCAGGGTGGTTCTTTCTAATAAAATAAAACAGTGACCCTAAGAAGAGGTGGATTTTTTTGACGTTATAAAGAATAACATTAAGGAATTTGGGTGCTCAAGAAATTGTTTTGGCCTTCTTTTCAGCTGTGCTCTCCTTTCAGTGACATTTCCCCAGTTTCCCAAGGGTGGTTGTGAGGAACATGAACATCGACCACACCGGGATTCAAATGTTGGCTTTGCCCTTACTATGTGGGCAACTTTAGGAAAATTGCTTATTTCTAAAGCACAGTTTTCTCATTTATCAAGTGGGAGTTGTGATATCTTTCTCTCCTTAAAGTCACATTAAATCAGGCAATGGACATAAAATGCTTTCATTGTACCTGACATCAAATAAATGTTCAATGAAAAAGAACTTAGTATCATTATTAGGCACTGATTGGTATCAAACTGTTGGTATTTTCATAAACAGCTAACATTTATGAATGATTTTTGGAGTAATATTCCCCCTCCCCCCTCATTTACTTATACTTTTACTTCAGCGTAAATTGAGGGCCTGCTATGTGTTTAACATTGGGATACGAAGAAGAATATTACATGGCTCTTGAGAGGTTAGGAGCTCAGGAGATCATTATATCTTTTGTTTTACTTCCTTCATTTGTTTAAATATCATGTGTGACTTCTCGTGTCATTTGTAACCCTTTAAAAAGTCTGCTGAGAGTATAAGCATCCTACTTGTAAAGGTTCCATTACTTGCTTTGGTGTTTAGTCACCAGATTTCTTCTACAAATGACAGTGGTTTCGGAAACTTACATGCCTTACATGCCTATTCATGTGGTGTACACTAAAACACACAGTTCTCGCTTTCAAGAAATAGGGAAGGAATGACTTAGAAGATTATGCAAATTTATATAGTGAGTTGATGACATTAATTTAATGCAGAGCAAATAGGGTAGCACAATTAGTTATACCCAAGGAATTTGTAGGAACAAGAGTTTTGGCCATTTAACAAAGTCACAGCTAATTAGATAAAAAGATTGTTACGTTTTAGGTATTGCTTAGTTGCAGCCAGGAGATCTCTGGCTGAGACCTTCGGTGTATCGATCTGGTTCCATTTATTGAATGTTTGTTCTGTTTCAAGCATTGGGTCAGCTCTGAAAATGCAAACGTGAACACAACAAAGGCAGTGTCTTCAAGGAATATAAAATCCAAAGTCTAACGGGAATTTGCCTGATAATTTATGTTTGAGAATTAACTTTTTGTCTATTCTCACTGCTCAAATAGCAAGGTGTGCACATGTGAAATGTGAATATTCTCCTGGATATTTTATCAAATGTGTTCAGTTCTTGTAACACCTCACATAGCAAAATAGCATAGAGTCAGCTGCCGGATTCCGAGGGGCACTGTGTATTCCTACATATAAACACCACTGTGTTTAGAAGTAGTGTATTATTATAGTATGTAGTTAAACATAACTCAAAATTGTCCTAATTCTTTCATTAGTAAGAGAAGGGGGCATAAAGAAAATATAAAAAGAGCCCAGATTAATGAAAATTTCTAATAAATACTTTTTTTTAGTGCAATAATGCTTCATATGCAAGCTGAAAAATGATACAATTAAAGATTGGGTAAATACCTGGTATTGATTTTTTAGACTGTCAAGCTTTAAAAGTGTTATTTTATTTACTTCAAGTGAGTTTCTAGCCTAGTCTGTACAGATTGCAATAGGAATATGTCATTTTTCTAAAAAAGAATAGGGAGACTGGGACTGTGTAGGCTCTTATGATGATGGATGGGTTCTTCTACATAACCTTCTTAAGTATGGTCATGCTGAAAAATGGGCTATTAATTTACGCTTCTGTTCTTCATCTTCATAGCTGACTTTCTGAAAATCAGAACAGCTGGTAATGAGCAGTAGTTATAACCTGTTCCTTCTCCTTTCTCTCTCTCCTGTGTTTACTGAGCATTTACTGAACACAAGACACAGTACTAGTGGGGAAAATGAGGCATGCATAGAACTAATGTTACTTTTGAGGTCAAGGTAGCAGGTATAATAGTGTAGGTGCCGTAATACGGGGCAGTAATAATTCTGCTTCTGTGCTTCCTGGCTGTGTCACCTTGGACCACTTCTTGGTCTCAGGTTTTGTTACTTGTCTTAGACAACAGGTAACACTATCTAATGAGTTGTTGGGAGGCTTAGAGACATGTGTTCATTTGTCCATTCAGCAAATATTTATTGAGCACCCACTATGGGTCAGATACTAGTCTGGGCACTTGGAATACAGCAGTGAACTAAAAAGGATTCCTTTTCTCATGGAGCTTACATTCTAAAAAGGGGAGACAGGCAATAAATAATAGACATAGTAAATAAGGGAATGAATGGTATTTTAGCAGGTGAGAGTGATTAGCAGATGCAAAAAGAGTAAGTAGAATGGGATCTGGGTGTTTGAGAGTGGGGGGTGGGGTCAGGGAGAGAGCCAGGCATGTTCATTGAGAAGGAGGTGATTGAGGAAAGACTTGAAGGCAATGAGAGTTGCTCTGTGCCCTGTGCATCTTGTGGAAATGCCTTCCAGGTGGAGGGCACAGCTAGTGCAAAACCTTTTGGTGGGATTGTTCCTGCTGTGTTAATATCTGAGGAATAATGGAGAGGAAGACAGTGTGGCTGCGGAAGTGTAAAACACACCCCATATGTGTCTGAGCAATAATAGACACCATTGAATTATATTATCAAAGCAGGAGAGGCTGAATGAGCTGAGGTAGGCATCAAACTGTTTTTGTGGAACCAGTGGTATTTAAGATATACCTTTGGGGACAGACAGGATGTAGATAGTGCCTGCTAATTATCCTAAATTTAGTCCTTGCACTAAAAGGAGGCTAGGCGTTAGCCCAAACTGTGTTGTCATCATAGCAACATGGTCTAGCCAAACCCTTGTTTTCTTCCCAAGAGTTGGGCATTTTAAGATCACTTTCCCACCTATATCCTGCACATCCCTTCAGAGAAACTTGTACATATAATATGTGTAACTGTGCATGTAAAATATATGTAAATGTGAGAAGGTGAGAAATGAAGAGATTCCTTTCTCGTCCAATGAAATAAACAGCTCTGATCACCTCTATTATAAAGCTACCTTGTAACCTCCTCTTTTTATGAAGTTTCATATAAAACCAT
Source organism: Mormoops blainvillei (assembly GCA_004026545.1). Classification (NCBI taxonomy): domain Eukaryota; kingdom Metazoa; phylum Chordata; class Mammalia; order Chiroptera; family Mormoopidae; genus Mormoops; species Mormoops blainvillei. The sequence goes on from PVJD01001204.1 coordinate 73,723, forward strand.
AATTTTTAAAAATCATCTTTTAATTGTTATTTTATTACAGTTGTCCCAATTTTCCCCCCTTTACCCTCTTCCTTTGATCCCAATTTTAATTATGTTTTAGGTGTCTCTCTGATAGAGGCAAATTTTACTTATTCAGTATTTGGAGCTCTTATGGTGATGCAGAACTCCTGTGGCATTCTCTGCCTCTGTCCCCACAGTTTCTCTCCCTGCCTTCCTGGCTCTCTCCCCTTCAACCCCCATCTCTTTCTTTCTTTTTTTACTGTATTTTTTCCATTACCATTTATCCCCCTTCCCCTTCTCCCCACCACAGTCACTACACTGTTGTCTATGTCTATGAGTCCTTTTTCTTTTTCCCCAGCCCCTCTACCCCTGAATGCCCCACTTTCTGCACCCAGAGCTGTCAGCCTGCTCTCTCTCTCTGAGTCTGTCTCTATTTCGCTTGTCCGTTCAGTTATGCTAAGTGAAGTAAGCCAGCCAGAGAAAGAAATATCATATGATTTCACTCATATGTGAAATCTCTCATCTTTTTCAATTTAAAGGGGTGGTTTGGGGGCCTCCAGAAATTAGGCCAATGTGAACGATGACTCACCATGACGAACTAAATAGAGATGGTGATTAAAGATCTCTATTTTTGTAGAAGGAATATGGTTAACATCTGAGGCTCTTTATATATCATTAGCAAATTTAATTTTTTATAATAACCTTTGATATATTTTTCTATTTTAAGAAAACACATCAGAGTGGTATATATATACTCCAAAAAATTCTCTCTGCTTATAACCATTAGTAGGATTTCTGTGAATGTGTTTTTTTGTTGATATTCTCTCAGACTTAAGAATGAGGTGAGAATTAATTCTTTGGTTTTCATATACAGGATGAGGGATTTTAGTTGGGGAGGTTTGAAGCTAAAATTGTTGCTCCTCTCTCCAAGACTCTTAAGAGCATGTTATGGGAAGAAAGCCAAAAGCAATTTTTTTTAAACCTCAGGGATGTATTACCGCTCTCCAGTTACTTGAAAGATGAAAAAAAAAATCTCTTTGACAAACTATGTTATTTTAGGTAATGATTATGAATCATTAAGAAACCAAAGCTTCTTCCAGTATGCATTAAAAACCATTTTACCTTCAATTTTATAGTGTTTTTACTCTGTAACTTCTCCTGAGCACTGTAATTATTCTAGGTGGTTATATAAATTGAATTTAGAGAGTTCCTATTAATTAGACAAACCATTGTTTTATTACCTGCATTTCTGAATCAGCTGCCCACCACTACTCTCCAAATATACAAGTTTTCAAATTTATTTTGACATGTGGTCTATTCTTGATTTATGTCACTATTGATTATTCATGGCTCATTTTATATCCCAGGCCAAGAAGATGCATTAGGTTTATCCTGTGGCTTCATTTGTCTCGACAAATCATTGTTCCAACTCCTCCTTTCATAGATTTTTACTCCTTAGGAAGAAAATATTTAGCTAAGTACCAATTTAGAAATCATTTACAGATAGATGTTGTTAGAAAATATGATGCATTTTTAGGTAATTCTACACAATTTAGGGGAAGAAAAATTTATCACTTTTTCCTCTCTGTAGCAATTTATAATTCCAGCAGATTTCCAGCAGAGTTTTAGTCTGAAGTAGATATACCAGCCTGTGAAACTGAAGAGAAACATACTTGGATATGTATAAATTAATAAAAGAAATAGTTTAATAAAAAAGTAAGGTATAAGGAGTGAGAACAATAAAAGTGTGTGTGTGCGCACGAATGCGTGCACCTGTTTAGTTTGGAAGAACTTTGCTGTTGAAGTAAGATATGAACAGGAGAGAAAGAGAGCCATGCTGTCTCGAGGAAGAGCTGCTTTCCACGGGGAACAACACATGCAAATCTCTGAGGTAGAAGGCTGCCCGATGTGTTCAAAACACATTCCAGAGGCCAGAGTGTTTGGAGCATGGAGAGAGAGGGAGAAGCATTTTGTAGTGTGTCCGGAGAAAGACCTTGAATATTTCCTATTAGGTTTCTTGCCAGGCATTTTACAGTCTTTGCTCTGAATATCTTTTTTATCTTCTTTCTAAAATTATCTTAGAAATTGGTTAGTGCTGGTGTGTAGAATTACTGATTCTCATATGTTGATTTCCCATCCTGCTGCATTTCTGAACTCGGGCCCTGTATTTCAACAGCGGGTCCTGTTAGATTTTGTAAGTGACAGCTTGAATCTGCATAATGATCGTCTTCCCCACGCTAGCCTACGGGTTTTATTTCTTTTTTCCTTATCATATTATATTTCTAGGATACTTAGTAAAATATGTAGTAGTAGCTATAAAAGTGAGCATTTTTCCTTTCTATAATTTTAATGAATGGCTTCTAATTTCACAATAAAGCATGATGTTTGCTATTTCTTTCTTTAATGAAGCAGGGAAATTTTTCTCCTATTTATAATTTGGTAAGAGACTTTTTGAAAGTAAAAACTTCAACTATTATGAAGCTTGTGTGTGTGTGTGTGTGATGTTAATGTACTGAATTGCATTGATATCTCTTCTTGTGTGGAGCTATTTTTAGTGTCTACAGATACAGGCAATGCTCTAGGCACTAGAGTTGAATCAATGAACAAAGCGCCCCCAAATCCCCTACTTCATGGAGCTTACATGCTAATGATAGGAGGCAGGATATAAACAATAAATATAATAAATGGGAACATTGTATTTTTAGTTAGAAGAGGCGTGATAGAAAACAGACAGCAGAACAGGTCAGGGGAATCAGGTATGGGGACTGGGTCTGTCCTGCGAGTTAAATAGGCTGATGTTGGGGGCCCTGAGCAAAGGATGGCACGAGGCTCTGCAAGCTCCCTGGACTAACAGGCTGCAGGGATGTGGTGAGCAAGGGAAGAAGCAGGAGACGCGTTAAAAGTGCATTGTAGCAGTGTGGGAGGGCGATGATGGAGGCAGACCCGCCGAATGGTTGTGGAAGTGACGAAACTTTACCTCTATTTTGAAATAGATCCAAATGGGGTCTCTGGCTTTTTAGTTGCATATAGGGTAAGAGAGGAAGAGAGAGAGAGAGAAGGTTTTTTGGCTTGAGTAAACTGGTCCTGATGTTTCTTTCTTTTAGTAAATAGCTTTTTGATTTGACTTACTAGTAATTTACTTAGGACTTCTGTGATAATACTCAAATTAAAATTGTACTAGGATTGTCAGCTCTTCCATAAACCTTATGGTTATATTAGCCTTAGTAGCTTTTCTATGTTTGGTGGCAGCTTGTTTGAAATGAGTTTTCTTTCACTTAAAACATTGGTTAAGCTTGCTCAAAAAGTCACTTGGGTCTGTGCTTTTTTTTTGAGGTAGTGGAGGGATGTGTCAAGGGTCTCCAAGACTACCCCCAGGTATGGTGATTTGCTAGAAGGACTCACAGTATTCAGTGTTTAGTTGTACTCATGGCTAAGATTTATCACAGCTAAAGGGTACAAAGCAAAATCAACAAAGGGCACTGGTATGTGCAGCAAAGTCTGGAGGAACCCAGACACAGGTTTCCCAGAGTCCTGGTGGAGTCACAGGGGCCATATCACGCTTAATTCCTCCAGCGACAAGATGAGCACATGTGTGATCTACCAGGGAAGCTCATTAGAGACTCAAGTGCCCAGGGATTCCGGTGGCGGCTAGTTGATTACATAAGCACCCTCTGTATAGCATGCACCAAAATCCAGACTCCCAGAAAGAATGCAGGCATGTAGAATAAACCATACTGTGTATACAAAGTTCAGGCGCAATAAGCCACTCATTCAGGTTAAGTTTTGTATCAGTGTAGGGAACTGTTTACCAGTCAAGTTCCCAGTTGTCAGCCGAGAGCAGACCTTGCCCGCTGACCGTTCTAAGGGTAGCAGCCTTGGGCCTGCTATGGCAACTCTTTCCTGAAGAGGAATTTTGTTTTATAGAGAGAGCAGGTAGATCATGATGATTATGGTTCAAATTTCTTCTGTATTTTTTTGATGGACTCAGATTTTTAACTTCTTCATGAGATAATTTGGGTACTTATTTTCCCCCAGAAAAGTTGTCATTTTAACTAGATTTCAATTTTATTGACAGTTGCTCATAATATTGTCTTAAAACTTTAATATTATTTTCCATATTTTATTCCATTTTTTATTCCTAACATTTACTTGCGCCTTGTCTCGCTTTTGTAGATTATGCTTGCCAAATGTTTGTCTCTTTTAGTTTTTTAATTGAAGTAATTATAGTGTAACACGAAATTTTAAGAAGTAGTACAAAATGATCCCACATACCCTTTACCCAGTTTCCGCAGTGGTGACGTTTTGCACAACAGCAGGGTAACCTCGCAACCAGTATATTGACATTGCTGCAATCCACTGATTTTATTCAGGTTTCCCCAGTTTTACTTGGAGTCATTGTGTGTGTACGTGTATGTGTGTGTGTGTGTTTATTTAGTTCTATACAATTTTACTGCACAGCTCGGTTTGTGTTTATACTGCTGAGGTCAAGATACTAGTTAGTTTCACCACCACAATAATCCCCGCGTTGCCCTTTTATAAACATGCCCACCTCCTTCCAAATCCAAAACTAATCTGTTTTCTACTTCTAAGAATTTTTTATTTCAAGGATGTTATAGAAATGGAAACACACACTGTACAACATTTTGGCATTGATGTTTTTCATTAAACACAACCCCATGGAGGTTAATCCAAATCATTGTGTCAACAGTTCATTTCCTTTTATTACTGAGTAGTATTTCATGGTGTGTATATAAATAAACATCTGGCCTATTTTCACTTTTTGGCTACTTGTGAATTAAGAGTTTCCCCTTACCAACATTTCAAGTTGTCACTCTTTTTACTTTTATCCATTCTGATAGGTGTGTGGTGATGCTGTGGTTTTAATTTTTCTTTTTCTGTTAGTTAATAATGTTAAGCATCTTTTCATGAGCTTGTTTACTCTTTGGTTATTTTATTTCATTGATAATTTTATTTTTTACTTAATTTTTAAAAACTTTATTTAGTTTTTTATTTTCTTAAGGGTTATTTTGTTTTAAGCTTTAATTGAAAACATGTTAGATATTTTTATTTTCTATCAAGAATATCTATTGCTGAAAACTTCCTTTGAGAATCTTCCACAAGTTTCGATAGATAGAGCTCTCTTATTAAGCTTCCGGTTTCCAATTTGTCTTTTATTTGTTAACACATGACTTATTTAAACTTACTTTATTTCCAAGTTAAAAATTTTGCATCTCTTTTTTATGTTGTTTTAGTTGTTGCTTTTATTTCACCTTGCGTAATGAATGTGACTGTCATGAAATAAGCTCTTTGGAATATGATATAGCTGTCTACCCTGTGGTCAGTTTTTGAGGCTGTATCTGTAATGTGTGAAAACAATGTACATCCTCTGTTCATTCGTTCTATCTGTCTATCTATCTATCATCATCTATCTATCATCTATTTATCTGCATACATACATACATAAAAACTCTTGACTCTCATATAGTATATATTAACTTGTTAATCAAATCTTTAATATGCTTTAATATTTTGATTTCTGTATTAGCTAAAAGGTACATTGCAATCTCAAAATGTTTGCAGATTTATCAGTTTCCCCTTGTATTTGTGTTACATTTTTATCAGTTATGTTGCTTGCTTTATCAAGGTTTTTCCTTTTACTTTTATTGAAACGAAATATTCCTTTTGCTTCTTGTTCTTGCTTTTTATATTGCTTCTGTTCTCTTTTCCTTCTTTGCCTTCCTTTTCTGCTTCACATCATCATTGCGTAGTTTCTTTTTATTAACTTTTTGGGTATCTCTTTTTCTACTCCTAATTTCTACTGTATATTCATATGAAATTTTGCTTTAGATATTTTTGATTTCCTTTCAAGAGAATTTATAAAAACTTATATTTTAAAAGTTGAGTTAATAGAGCTATATTTAATTTGAATTTCACTCTGTAGGAATTATTTTGTTTTTTTATTTGTATATGTATATGTAAACACATGTATATTTTATTTTTATTTTTATTTTTTGGTATATTTTATTGAATATGCTATTACAGTTGCCCCAAAGTCACCCTGCACCCCATCACAATATCCCCACACCTCTAAGTTCATGTCCATGGGCTCCACACACCAGTTTTTTGGCTTCTTAATTTCCCACACTACTCCCAGCCTCCCTATCTACTTTTTTCTTTTTTTGTTCACATTTTCCCATCACCACTTTCCCCAGCCCCACTCACCCCTGCCTCCCATCCTCAATCCTTCCCCCATTTGGCTTTGTTCAAGGGCCCTTTATGCATGTTCCTCGATGACCCTTCCCCTCCCTTTCCCCTGTCATCCTCCTCCCCACTCCCCCCTCCACTCTGGTTACTATCAGTTTGTTTTTTATTTCAATGTTGCTGGTTATGTTTTCCTTGCTTGTTTATTTTGTTGATTAGGTTCCACTTATAGGTGAGATCATATAGTATCTGTCTTTCACTACCTGGCTTATTTCACTTAGCATAATGCTCACCAGTTCCATCAATGCTGTTTCAAAGAGTAGGAGCTCCTTCTTTCTTTCTGCTGCATAGTATTCCATTGTGTAAATGTACCATAGTTTTTTTGATCCACTCATTTACTGTTGGGCACTTAGGTTGTTTCCGATTCATAATTATTTTGTTTATCACTTTTTTCCCACACCCCTCCATTTCCTGAACTTTGCTGACTTGACTATTATTGTGTTTGTTGTAGTTATTTTATTTATTTCCCCTTTAATTATTTGAAAAACATTTCTATGGTTGGCACTCTAAATTTTTAATACACATACTTGACCTTCTTTCCCCAGTTTTATTGAGAAATAATTAACATATATTGCTGTATAGGTTTAAGGTATACAACATGATGGTTTGATTTATATATATTGCAAAATGATTGTTGCAACAGATTTAGTTAACATCCATCATCCTATATAGATACAACAAAAAGAAAAGAAAAAATTTCTCCTTGTGATGAGAAGTTTTAGGATCTGCTCTCTTAACAACTTTCCTGTGTACCTTAGCAAAAGCGTTAACTTTAGTCATCATGTTGCACATTACGTCCCTAGTACTTTATCTTATAACTAGAAGCTTATCTCTCTTGACCTCCATCCTCCAATTCTCCCTTTCCCTGTCACTGTCTCTGGTAAGCACAAAGCCTGATCTCTTTTTTCTGTGGGTTTGGTGTGTCACTTTGTTTTCCTTTATAGATTCCACATACAAGTGAGTTCATATGGTATTTGTCTTTCTCTGTCTGACTTACTTCACTTAGGATAATGTCTCAAGGTCCATCCATGTTGCCACAAATGGTAGGATTTCCTCATTCCTTATGGCTGAATAATATTTCATTGTCCTTATATACACTACAAGTTCTTTATCCATTCCTTCATCAATGGACCCTTAGGTTTGTTTCCATGACTTGCTATTGTAAATAATGCTGCAGTGAACATGATGGTGCAGGTATCTTTTTGGGTGTCTTTTTAAAAATATATTCTAAGAATGGAATTGCTAGATATAGTAGTTCTATTTTTAATTTTTTGAAGAATCTCCATACCATTTCCCTTACCGTCTGTACCAATTTACCATCCTAACAACAGTGCACAAGCTCCCTTTTCTTCATAACCACAGTGGCATTTATCTTATAGCCTTTTGGTGATGGCCATTCTAACAGATGTGTGGTGGTGTCTCCCTGTGGTTTTAATTTACATTTCCCTAATGAACAGTGATGTTGAGAACCTTTTCGTGTACCTGTTTGCCGCTTGGGTATATTCTTTGGGGAAATATGACCACTTTTTAAAACAGTTATATTGTAGTACACTGATGTGCAATAAACTACATATATTTAAAATGTAAAATTTTGTATTTTGATATGTATTTCAAATACATAGGTTTGACTTGTATATAAATACATATTTAAAATACATACTTGATTTATATGAAAATATTTTAATAGGACTCAGAGTTGTTTATATGCTTTTCTACACAGTCCAAGAAAAGAACTATGGCACTCTTTCAGTTTTGCCCCTCCTTTACTTCTCCCCTGTCAACGACCGTGTTGCCATCGGGTAGAATTTATTTCACACTGTTGTTGTCATTATTACCAATCATTCCTTATTTGTAGCTGTTGAGTTCTAGTTCATTCCCCCTGATGTTGGGGCCTTGTTTTCCTTCTTTGTTTGGATGCTCTCTTCCATCGTGCAGGGGTCCCTAATAGTTTCCCTGAATCTGAGGTTTGCTGAGGGTTTCTTGTCTTAGTTTTAAAAACTCTTTGTAATGTCTAGGCATTTGGGGTGGGGACGAGGACCATAGCATGTTCTAAGGCTGCCATCTTGACCAAGAACCCATGAGGCATGTTTGAGGGAACAGGAGGCCTGTGTGTGAGCAGGGGGTACAGGCAGGTGTTTGGAGGGCAGCTTGTCTGTCATATCTCTGCTAGTTTGCTCCCCTGACTACTCACTGACCTCACTGAGCTTCAGTTTTTTAAGCTGTTAAATGGACATCATAGCAGTCTTCTTGAAAAATTTTTAGTGTATTTTTTCCATTACCATTTAACTCCCTTATATCCCCTGCCCTGCCATCACCACACTGCTGTCAATGTCCATGAGTCCTTCTTCCTTTTTGTTAGATCCTTCCACCCCCTAACCTCCCCTATAGCAGTCTTATGAAGATGAAAAAAAATTGAAGAATTACAAACAACCTTGTATTAGTAAATATTTGATGCTTAATAAAAATTGGTTTCTTTTTTATTTTTAGGTTAATTAAAATGAAACATGATACTTTTACACAAACTAAGTTGTAAATATATGGACTCTACTACCCCTAAGAGTTTGTTTATTTTATATCTATAACTATGTTTGAAAATCATTTATATAAGAACTTGGATGATATATTCAAAATGAAGTATTGAGGATACCCCTGGGTGCCTGGAAATATATCCCCAATATTTTAAAGACAGTCTTAGTGATAGATGGCATTCATCTTGGGAAATACCCTCGTGTGAATCCAACGGCAGGAGAGCATTGGCTAATAGTCGATCACTGAGTTACTTAAGACGCTGTTATGTAGGGCAGGGGTCCAGAACAAGTGTCAGAGGCTGTCGTGCTTTGTACCTATTGCTTGCCATTCCAGCCGGACCATCCAGCCCTGGGAACTGCTTCCCACTTTATAAAAAACATATGAATGAGGAGGGAATGACAAAAAGATGGGACTTAGTGTCAAGATCCTACTTGCTCTTAATTTCCCATCCTTGTTACATCTTGTCTAGGTACTGACCGTCAGCTTCCTGACCCCGCAGGCATTTCTGGGTGGCCTCTCCTTGGTTTCCTGTTCTGGAGACTGATCTCCTTGGATTTCAGGCCCTTGTTATGTATTAATCTTGTCAGTTGCCCTTTCCTTACAGGCGTGTGATATTGTCGACAAGATCGCCATGTAGGAGAAAATAAAAATGCATGATAAAAATAGGAAACAGGCAGTGTGGCACTATGAAGACAAATCATAGCAGACTGATTTCATTTTCTTCATTGATAGAGTGACAGGCCTCATAAACAGTGGGGAATAATGGATAAAATCTGCGTTGCTTCCTTGTAATCATCCCTGAACCATTCCAGGTATGACTGGGCCATATTTTATGTTTCCACATAGATAAGAAACACGGGATCTTTGTCACTGGGCCTGATTCATCGTCCCCTTTTTTCTGAGATTCTGCATCTAAGCCAACATGCCGCATAAGTTGTGCTAACAAAAATCAGGGCAGCAGAATTAAATAAAAAATCAAAGAGTGAACTCTGTCTGTGTAGAAAGACCAGGAGAGGTTTCCTACGCATGGGAAATTATAGTCAGAATTACAGAAAGGAGCTAGGGTTGTAAGGGTAGCAAAAAACACTGGAGCTTGAAGAGGCTAGCTATATCTTAAATAATCCAGGGAGAATTGAGATGGTATTTTAAATTGCGCAATGAGGGACAAAATTTTTATTTTTGAGACATCTGAGGGAAGGTGTTTGAGACTGCTGTGAAGTAGGTTGGATTCTGATTTCCTCTTAAGTACTGTAAAATGTCTTTACAAACATGTACTTTCATGGGGAAAGTGGAATGAAAGAGAATATTGAGTACCACCAGAAAATGAGACAAGAAAAAAGTCTTGATATTAAAGGGGAAAAAAAAGAAAACAAACTCTCTAATTTTTATCCTCCATATGGTGGGAGAGTAACATGACTTTTGTATGTGAAGGGTGGTCCACTCATTTAATCTTTACGTGTTTAACAAATTCAATTGGAAAGCAAAGGGAGAAGCCCAGTTGTGCTCTGTTTATCATTAAACACAAAGATGAATGGGTTTTATATTTTCAGTATTCAACCTTTTTTTTTAAGGGAAGATGGATTATTCTCATTCTTTATAGAAATGGTGAACAGTGTTTACCCAAGTGAAATATAGATTTGTGTAAAAAGGAAGGGGCTTTGTTACAGAATGAGCTTCTAGGTTCCCCCACATCTCCGTGCAGTCACTGTTTCGTTGGAGAAGTCTCCTGTGACCTGTGAGATTAGATCAGCTCAGCCTTTGATAAACTCACAACACCAAGTACATGTGTGTCCCTCTCTGTGTGACACTCATCTTCACATGAAGATAGTATTTGTGACTTTTTAATTTATCTAGATAAACTGTAAGCTCCACTGAACACAGGAAATGTGCAACTTCTACATCACCATTTTCTAACCAAGGCCTAATATGGTATCTGGCATCTATTGGACTTTCAATAAATAAATGAGACAATGAATTGAATGAATGTAGTCAAGATATTAAAACAGTGGGAAAAAACCTGAAAACAGAGAAACCCCCAAACTATTATGTTGAGTAAAAGTAGTCATTGTCCATGGAAGGGGTTTTCATGTAGAAGTTTTACAGTTGGTGTGTTTGTTACCTTTTTGAGTAAGGATGGCAACTTTCCAGACATAAGGAAGAGGCCAAGTGGTGGATAGTAGGCAATGCTGTCACATTCTGGGTGGGTGGCAGATGCATGCGAAGTGGGCCTGGTTCCAGCTCAGTCTCGGCCCAATTTCAAAAACTGTTACTGAACATTTCTCTTTTATAGTGCCACTGAAAGCCTGTTTAAAAGCACTCTCCGGGTCCTTTTGATATAGCAAGTGAGAGTGATCAAAGCCCTGAGAACTAGACATCATTGGCACACCTCGGAGGGCTGGCGGTAGTAACACTTCACTGCTCAGTGCTCACGGTTGGTTTCCTGAGCAGGAAGGGAGGATCCGTGTACTGGAGAACAGAAAAAGGAACAGGGATTTCACAGCAATTGATCACATTGAGCAGAATAATTTTCTAACCTTTAACAACCTCACAATATTGTCACTTCCATTTTGTTGGAAAAGTTCAGGACTTTTATCTAACACCTGTCATCTTTGTTGTTGTTGTTCCCTGAAGGTAAAAGAGAAAGGAGGAAAAGAAATCTTAACAAGGAGGGAAAAAATAAGATAGAAAGAATCCAAACGTTCATCTTGTAGTCATTATGAAATCAAGTCCTGATGAGGGCGGCTTTCATGGGAGAATATGTTGAGTCTCACCTTCTATGGCCTCATTCTCTGTGCCTCATTATTTTCCATATTCATTAATGACTTTTGTTATTAAGGTTAATATGCAATTGTTACCAAGTATTTTCCCTCTTGATGGAAGCTAAAATGAAACAAAGGAGTGTTAATTGTATTTCAAAGGTATCTGATGAACTGATGAGGTCTTGAGGCTTGGAGAGAGGGTAAGAAGAGATGTTGTGGCTACACACTTGTACTTCACTAGAAAGCATATCTATATCTATACATCCATATATCTGTGTCTATATCTATATCACCTATATCTATATCTGTGTCTATATCTATCTATATCGTCTGTATCAATCTATCTATACCTCTATCCATTTGTCTATCTTCTTAGCCTAGCATGGGTATAATTCCATCGGAACCTGGATGACTGGGTTGATGACTTTTTAATGACTCCTCCACTTCTGTGGTTCTGTGAGTGATGCCAAAGAGATAAACTGCTACTCAGAAGTGCATCTAGATCAGTGGTGGGATAAATTTTGAATTTTATAAATAAATGTTCTTTACATTGTAATTGAAGTTACTGTAGTTCCATTTTTTTAAAGCATTTTTTTCCCTGTAAAGCTAAGCTTGAACATGTAAGTTAATAATTACTGTTGGTTTGCAGAAGCTGGTATAATAAAGTTTCAGATGTAAGGCCTCCATTTGGCTTGTGGTAGGGGGAAAATGAATTGAAAAAGCTGGAATTCAGCACTTTTTATTTTATCAAAATCTGGGATAATGATTATCATTGGCAGCCACTTAAACCACACTGTATCATCTGTGGAAAATATGAGAAAAGATAAAAATGTCTAAAAGAAAAATGTTCTTTTCTACCTTAGATTAGGGCTTAATTTCTGTGGAGTTTGTATGTGTGTGCAAGGTGACTCATGGCAGCCCCTCTGGATCTGTGAAAGTGTGGTTTATGCAGATACCACAGGGAAGCAGGGTAGGGGTGTGTACTGTGTGTGCATGTGTGTGCATGTGATTTTTGTGGCTGATGAAAGGATCTCTGTGGCTGGATGAGAAGAATCAAACATGACATATCCTACAGTCTAATTAACTACACTGCTTCTAACTGGGTTTCATTTGCTTTTGTGTCTGTAATGATAGCTTAAAAGTGAGGTAAGATGGCTGAATTTAGTGAGGAGACCCATCACCTGCCTAAAATAACAGATTCATGCCAGTGAAGGGAAAATGTAGTGATTAAGGGTAAATATTCTGGTAGCTTCATTTTTGATGTTTAGGGAGTTTACTCGGGCTGATACGATTTATCTGTCAATGTGGAAACAACTATTTTTTGAGCTACTAGCATTCTTAATGAAGATGATGTGCATTTCTGAGGGGGTTGCATTTGTGACAAATTCATTAGGGAGTAGTCTTGGAGTGTTTTTAATAGAACTGCCATCATTTTTGACATATTGGAAAAGCATACTCTCTAAATGGCACAAAGATGTTACAATCCCTTAAGAAACTGATGTAAGAATGATTTTTTTTCATTTAAGAAAATAGCTTCCAATCTCCTCACAATCAATACTTTCTGAATAATGCACATGTGATATAGTGAAATTGTTACATATGACATATCAACTTTTAATTATTTAAACTATTTCTAATATCATTAATAATCGTACATGCTATATAACCCTGATAGCGCTGAGAATGGGGCCAACCATCCAGTCATCTATCCATTCATTGTTTTCCCAGCTACCTCCTCAGGCTGTATGAGTGATGCAGTCTAGCTTCATCTTTGTCATTGTGGAACAATCTTTTTATTTACTTATCAGGAACCCCTGGCTCATTCCCCGCTGTTCCCAGATTATTTTTTCTGAGTTCACAGTGACTCAGCATTCTACAGAGGCTAATAGAATGCTAAACCTGAAGAAAACAATACATGCCATCTGACTGCTCTTTTTCACGAAACTGAAGTCAGAAATACAAAGTGCTAAGATGATGATACCCATCCTCTTTCTATATTCACTTGAGCTGTCTGCCACTCCAGCCCCCACCTGTCTTTTCCAATCTCAGGAGAATGGTTCCTCTTTATTACTAAAAGGACAGATTCTGGGTTGGGTTTCATTCCTTCCCTCACCTGATGTAAATTAGGAGGAAACTAGTTTGCATAATAAACGCTTGGCACATTCTCATTCTGATATTTTTAGCAAAATGGACATCAGAATGGACAGATTTGGTAGTGTAGGAGTGTGTGTTGAGGTGGTGGTGGTGGGGGTTTGAGGGCTCTATCTTTTGACAGGAACACAAAGGTAGAGGTAGAAGGGAGGTCTTTGCTTTTAATTTATTGGACTACTGTCTTCTGCACCTTCTCAATGATTTATTATACCCTACTGATGGGCCTGATATTGTTTTTAACGTTCATAATTTGTAAAAAAATTACATAATTTTCAAAAATATATAGTAACAATCTTATGATATAGATATTATTAACCCATTTTTTTTTCAGTTGAGAAAATTGAACCAAAGAAGAAATTAAGTGATTTCTCCAAAGCCCTACAACTAACTGGTGGCAGAGCCAGGGTTTAAGCTGTGCTTCTCTGACTACAAAATTGGGTTCTTCAAAAATATATTATACTGCCCTTGTCAGACCTAACCTATGTTAGAGAGCTAATTAAATTATAATTTCAAACAGTGGGGATATACATATGCAAGTAAAAAAAATATAAAACTTTATACTGGCTGGTTAGCAAGCTGCTGTTGTGCAAGCTGAATAACTTCTATAGATCTGCTATTCAACATTATGCCTAAAGATGAAAATGCTGTATTGTACATTTAAAAATATGTTAAGTTAGATATTGTTTTACATGTGCGTATTATAGTAAAATAGAATTGTATATGTATTATAATATAAACATCTATTACATATTTTTTAAGTATTATGTATTTTGATGAAGGCAGGAATTATAAGTGTTTTTTATTTGTTTGTTAAAATTTTTTTTTGTTGTGAGATATATCATACATCCAACAGGAGTGTTTATCAAATATACATAGAGTATCAGAGCAGTAAAATTTATTTACTACCCAGATTAAAGAAAGAAAAAAACTTTACCAGTGTCTTAGGTGTCACCATGACTCTTTACAGGAGAGTACCCTCCCCTCTGCCTTAGAGGATATCACTGTCCCAGTTTTGTTTTCATACCAAGGAATGTGGCCACAAACAATGCATCGTTTAGTTTTGCCCATTTTTGCACTTTATATAAATGGATTTCTATACTATATGCATTCTTCTGTGACTTGCTTATTTGTCTCATCATTATATGTTTTTTAGATTTATTCTTGATACTACATGAGACTACTTCATTTTTTCCCACTGTTGAATAGTGTTCTGTTGTATAACTGCTGCAGTTATTTTTTACCAGCATAATGTATGGTATATATCATGATGATCTCTGTTTTTTCCTGAACAAAAGTGCTTTCGTAAACATTTTATGTATATCTCTTCGTGCTCATGTGCAAGAAGTACATATATACCTAAGAGTAGAATGGCCGTGTCATACTGTGCACTTGGTCAACTTTATGAGATAATGTGAAATTTTATTACATATTGTTCCACCAGCAGTGAATGTGAAGTCTCCATCCATATCACCACCAGAGAGATGGCAAATGTAATTGTGTTTTCAGGTTACATTTTCTTGATTACCAATAAGAATTTTTGAAAGATGAGAATCATCTTTACTGGACTGTAATGGACCTTTTCAAGGTCATTTTCATTGGGATGTTTGTCTTTGTAATTGATTCATAAGAGTTTTCTATATTCTTGACATATCCTTTGTTGGTTATAGGTGCTGCAAATATCTTCTCCTAGTGTGTTATTATTTTATGGTACATTATGAATAGATCTTCATTTAGTACTCAATCAGTCTTTCACAGTTTATGTTTTTGCCATCCTGTGTGTGCTCATAGCTGTATGAGATCTGTCCAGAAGGTATTCAGCCATGTAATGTGGAAAATAGTGACACTTACTGAAGAAGATACAAGATACAAGAAACATTGTATATAGGACAATTATCATTTTCTCTTCCATATAAGTCATAGATCAGCAAATAAACCTATACATACATACAGTTATACCAACAAACTTAGTATTTTGCCTTCAAAGTAGGCACCTTGGGGCCTCACACAGTTCTCCCATCTGCCTTCAGGTACCCTGTCATATTTTCCTGAATCTCATCAACAGTCTGAAATCTCTTCCCTTTCAAAGGTTATTTTAGTTTTGGGAAAAGGTAGAAGTCACAGGGCACCGAATCTGGGCTGTAGCGGGGCTGAGTCACCTGGGTGATTTGATGTTTTGCCAAAAAACTCTACGTGAGGTGTGATGCATGAGCTGGCGCATTGTCGTGATGAAGCTGCCAATCACCAGTTGCCCATAGCTGCGGCCTTTTGAATCATCTGAATAGTTTCCATGGAGGAATGTTCAAGCTTAATGCAAAATTCGATGCAGATTTGTTGCTCTCATTTTGAATTTGATGGCCACACAGTACACATGCTCACTCAATGGCGTCTACCACCACCACTGACTAGTACAGTGAAGTCATCATTGTTCACACATGTGTACTCCAGTCCACTTTCCTGGGCTGCCAGGTTAGATCTATGTAGCCCAAACTGGCCTCGTTATGTTAACAGTGGCTGGATTTTTTTCTGGACAAACCTTATTGTATTCTACATTTTCTTCTGAATGTTTTAATTTTTTTCACTTTTATTTAAATTCTACATAGATCTGGAATTTTCTTTTTATTAGGATATGAGGCAGGGGTTTATTTTCATTTTCCCACATCTGTATATTGACTTGTTCATTCCCTCTCACTGATCTGCTGTGTTACATAACTATGTGATTCATAGGTCAAACTTCCATAGATACAAGGATTTGATGGAGTTATGTGTTTCCATATATCTATTCCACACTATTTATTTATCAAATATGTATATAGTGCCTACTGTGTGCCAGACACTGTTCTAAGAGCTTTATAAAAGTTAAGTGATGTCATCTTTACAGGGAAGATACTCTTATTATCATTATTTTACAGATGTCATCACTGAGATACAAAGGGTTAACTTATCCAAGGTCACACATTCAGAAAGTGGCAAACCCAGGGTTTAACCGCAGCAGTCTAGCTTGGACACTGTGCTACATCTCTAGTACTAACTTGTGGCCTTTTTAGTACTAGAGGTTTATGATTAATATTAAGACAAACCCCCCAGGCTGGTGCTGCTTCTTTCAGAGTGTTAGGGTACTTCTTGGTATTTTCTCTTCCATGTAAGTCTCAGATCAGAGAATAAACTTATACATACATGCAGTTATACCAACAAACTTAATATTTTGATTTTACATTAAACTATTGATCAGTTAATAGAGAATTGGCATCTCATGAAACTGAGAATGGTATGTCTTTCCATGTATTTGTGATATTCTCCAAAAAGGTCTTATATGTCTATTGTTAAGTTTATTTCTGAAAAGCACACATATGCTATTATATACATTATACCTTCTAATATGCATACACTATACCTTATGATATATATCTTTTGTGAGCATCATAGGGCAAAACATTTGCAGTTATCTCTAAGAATGATTTTGGAATGGAGGTCTACTTTGTCTATTATTAATACCAAATTTATTTGATTGCTGTTTGTTTGGCATATGATTTTTAGCTTTTAATTTTCAAACTTTCGATGATCTATACTCTTTTAAAGTTCTTATAAACAGCTCATTGTATTTTTAAAAAAATTCACTTTGACAGTCTTGTTTTTAACCAAATATTTTAGTTCATTTGCATTTGTTTTAATTACCAGTACTTTAAAATACATTTATATACTCTTTGTTCTTGTCATTTCTAATTTTTCTGTTTCTTTTTCTTCTTGTCAGGCTTATTTTGGATTAAGGTTTTCCTCCTTTGCTGTTTTGGGAGTTACCTCAATGTCTAGAGATTGCCTTAGATTTCTTAATGCGTATGCTCAACACTATCTGTTAATGAGCATCTTTACTTTCTTCAGTGAAATGTTAGGGATTCACAATCATATCTACTCATTCCCTTCTGAACTTTTTACCATCATTCTAGTCTTTTAGCTCTTCTTAGTTTTAATTCCAGAAATTATGTATTATAGTGACTAAAGCATACATCAAAGTGAATATTTTTTCTCTTATTTTCTGAAACCTAATCGTAGAATTTAGCCCTTTATTTTATTATTAATATATTACATTATATTCTCAAGCCTGTGTCACAAACATATCCTAAGCTTTTTAAGACCAACTATCTAGTATTTCTTATTTATTTTTAAATCCACAGTACCTGGGACAGTTCCAAATACTTAGCAGGTGCTTAATAAATGCTTGTTGGCTCATTGACTCAACATTCAATTATACTCATGAGTTTTCATTAAATGAGAAATTTTAACATCCAAGTTTAAATGCTTATGTATATTTTTTCTGCGGTGGTTAGTATTGGTTTTCCATGCTCGATTTCCATGGGACTAATTCAAATCAGAGTTTCAATTAGCAGGTCAAGTTGATGTGGGAAGTAGTGGGTAGGAAGAGAGATAAAGAGAAACAATGGGGAATGCAAAAAGTGTTACTGCATTTTGTGATTGGGTGAAAAACAGTAAAACTAATATGGTTCCATTTTTTTTTCATTTGCTGCTCTTCTACATCGCTATAGTCTTTACTTTTTTACTTATTGACATCTATAAGTTCTCATAATTTTCCCATACAGTAGATGAGGCAGTGATACTCCTTGACCTTGTTCTGGGTCCAACAAGGCCATGATAGATCCAAGGCAAAATTCGTACCTCTTTTCTTTATTATGCATGCTCTTCTTTTCCCATGTTCCAGTGCCTTTCAGATAAATAGCCTCGGTCTTATCTTTTCCACTTGGTTCATCTAGAAAAACATTTCTTTCCCAAGTATTACTAATACTAAATACTAAATACTTTTCTTGCTTTACAATATGCAATTCAAGTATAAGTTAAAAATAAGCCTGAATTTTAATTAAGATAATATAATAAAGGGCTCCAGATCAGACGTCTGTTCCTCATTCTTTATAACCTCTGGCCAAAGGCCATGCTAATCAGGAGTTATTGCTATTTAATTCCCAGACTGCTTGCTTGGAGGACTCAAGCATTGTCTTTAGTCATTCTAACTCTGCTTGTGATGTCAATAAAGCATAAGTACAATTTGAAACACTGGTTGTTACTGAGAATGGGGAGCCACCACCATAAAGCAATTTAGTGATCAAAACTTGTCAGTTTTAACCACTGCCCTTCAGTTGCTGAAGAATAATTTGGCATTCTCACTTTTCAATAATTGTTTTCTTCTAAAGGGAGGTAGGGTGCTTTTTATGCATATTCCTCATGTGTGACCACATGATATTATTTATATAATTTTTAACAATTTTAAAATCTTCCTTTGAGATTATTTATTGTGTTGTAATGTATAATGATGGCTTAATATGAGTTCATTATTTGTTGTGCTGTGACTCAAACGGTGGCTTCCTAAGACTCCATGTGGACTCAAAAATCATTGAGTTTTGATCAGAATACCTATAAAGAAAAGGGAATTCAGAGTCTGTAAGTCAAGTAGCAACTTACTGTGTAAATTCTGTTTGTGGCTGGACAACATATGTCATGTGGACCATAAAATTGAACTCTGAATATACCTCACAAAGACTTTTGATAATGTGGATAAATCTCCTTTTTTCTTTTCTTTTAATGCTACTCCCTATGGTAAGGGGGAGGAGGAAGGAACATTCTCTCACCATTCCCAATATTCACTGGCAATGTAAAATGAAGAATTCAAGTGGCTATACCAATAGTGGGCTGCCACCTTGGACTCTCCCCTCACCCCCTAAAGCACTTTTATCTTAGTTACCTGCGATTGGACCTCCTTGTGGTGAAGGTCAGGGGTGGGAAGGATGGGGACTGGGTGGAGGCAGACAAAGAGGGGGAAAATGGGGGCCGTCTGTAATAGTGCCAACAATAGAGGAAGTGAATGGAACTGTTACACTGTGTTAATATAGAGTTCTTTTCTGTGGTCAAACAATGTACTTTGGGTTAGTTCATAGCTATGGCTGCAGTGACCTATTGACAGTGCACATAGAAAGGGGAATTTGCTTGGAGCCCCTGAGCACTGGTACTCCTGCCCCATCCCCCCTAGTCTGAGTGTTGCTCTCAGGGAAAGCAATGTTCTTGGGCCTGTTGCTGGAGGCTCCCGCTTTCTGTATGTACCTATGCAATATCGGACTGAAGACACGGCAGAGATGTCCATGATTTCTACCCCCTGGAAAAGCTTATGGCATGAAAGTGATGACTTTCTTCTATGCCCCCACCCTTGGTCGCCGTTTTCCCTTCTGTGAGAGTAAATTAAGCCCTGGTGGTGTGGCTCAGTTGGTTGGAGCCTCGCTCCATAACCGAAAGGTTGCAGATTTGATTGCATGGTCACATGCCTAAGTTTGGGTTTGATCCCTGGTCTGGACATGGGTGTGTGTGACCACCAGTCCCATTGCATTCAATCCTGGGTCCAGGTGCCTGCTGGAGGCAACCAATTGATCCTTCTCTCCCACATTTGTGTTTCTCTCTCTCTTTCCCTCTCTCTTAAAAAAAAAAGAAAAAAAATTTCCTTGGGTGAGGATATTAAAAAAAAAAGAGTTAATTAAGCCTTTATACCAATTGAGTTAGTGTGGTCCCTGCTGTACAAATTCACAGAGAGGAGGGTTCTGTGTAGGCTAGCAACACATGCTGAAAAGAAGCATCCCTAGTAACGTGCGTGGTGAGCCTGTACAAGGCAACTCTCCGGAGTATAAGTTCTATCACCAGATTTTTATGAAAAAAAAAAGTAAGACCTCTGGCGGTCTTAAATTTCAATGTCTTCTTGTCATATCTCTGAACTCAGAAAGCTGTGACTGTAGATGCTGCATATGATCCATTTCGATTTGTTTTTACCCCTGTCCTGACTCAGGAAATGATTTGCTTTATTCAAATCCTGATCCTGAATGAGTTATTGTTAACTAATGAGCTCCTTAATTTGTATTAATAGCATAAGGTTTAAATTTGTGTGATTACTAGCTTATCAGAATTTATCTATAATTTCCTAGGCGTCTAAAGAAAATAAAGCAAAAAAGGATACTTATAGTTAATATTAATACTTAAAATATATCTCAAAATAGATGTAAGAAAGAACCCTCCTGTCTCATATTTCTAAAGCTTAAAAACTTACTTAAGAGTTAATTGAGCTCATGGGAAATAGATATTATTTGTAATTTATCAACAGAGTCTAGAACTTAAGAAAGGCTGAATGTCAAGTTTTATTCCACTATTAAGTTCAGTATTATGAATTTAAGCTTTTTTTGCTTTGTTTCTGAGTTAGCATTAGATTATAGACTTGGTTATCCATAGATTTCAAGCTACAGAAGAGAAGGAAATGTATTCACTCAGAGTTTTAGAAATTTAATTAAGAGGAGTTATCTTTTGAAATATCTGAAAAGTTTATTGTGCCTCGATGAGTTTAATTTTAGTGTATTTAATGAAAATCAAAGATGGACTATTTAGCTAAGGCCATCAGGTAGAGGAAACTTCATGCTGTACAGAGACTTAAAGTGAGAATGGAGAATGACTTATAATTAACCATTGGCTTCTCATTTAGTAAATGGTTAAATAGAAGCTATCTAGCTTTGGTTAGGTGTTAACCAATGCTAGAGATCTTTTGCTTTGATACAGTGGAAATGATTACCTTGACATCTAGGTCTTCTAAGGATGCAATTTGAATATTCATATAAAAGTAAATATAGAATAATTTGATGCAATAAGAAACTTGGATTAATTCAGTGGCCCTGCTGCTCATGACGGAGGAAGCCAATCTGAGGCGGTCGGATACAAATGCATTCACCAATCAACAAGAGGGCAATGAAGGGAAACACGTGTGTCTCTTAGTTGGTGACAGCTTTTATAACTTACTGGTCTGAACTTTTTTCTTCCACTCCCTACCTCCCTGAATGTGTATTTCTTCTCTTTAACATTTAGATTCAGTGTGCACATACAGGATGGGGAAAAATACGTTTACAGTTGTGAGTTTGTGAAACAGAGTTGGTTCCTGTGCTATTATTTATCAATTATTGTATTATTTTCCATATGGACAACTGTAAACCTACGTTTGCCCAGCACGTATGTTTTATGGTGGTGGTGGTGAGGGGTGTGTGTGTGTGTGTGTGTTCAGAGGACAGGATTACAGCAAAAGGGGTATGATGTTTAGTTTCAAGTCTTGAGACAACTATTGACTTGATGACTGGTTGATCCATGATGTTTTTATGACCTTTAACTATGAATTTTTCTACTAACCTTCTAGTGCCTTTCTGAACAACTCTCTTCAATATTCATGAATAACTAGCTTATGTCCTATTTGGTTATATATTCAACCGAGATACAATGACACTAGACTGGATAATTTGTTACCACAAAGAATTATTACTGTATGGAATTCAGTACTTAATGAGCCAATTTTGTCTCATATCCAAAATGTAGGTGCTGAAATAATCTGAGTGTCCTAATCTTCCCTGGCCTCTTGCCTTGTGGACATTTCTTCTGAAGAATCAGAGGGGCGGAGCAGTGGGACCTGGGCCAGCACTAACCAACCAGCCCCGCCCTGTCAGTTAATGTGATCGTTGGCTGCTCTTGGACTACTGCAGCATCTTCGCCTGCCCCTGGGCGTCTGACTCTCAGTTCTAGCCGTTCTCTTTGCTTCCTGTCACTGGGCTGTGCTATTTTTTGTACTCCGCTCCTTTACAATTTGGTGTAGTCTCTAGGCTGGGCCACTGTGTGTTCTACTAAAATGTAAGGTCCCCAAGAGGAGGAAATTTGTTTATTGTGTTCAATGCTATGCACTTAGTGCCTAGAACAGTGCTTGGCAGGTGTCAGGCTCTCAGTAAATATATGTTGAATGAAATTTACTGAACTTTTTCCTCTATTATTTGTTTTCCCCTAAGTCTCTGACCTTTGCATTTTCATGAGTAGTCTTTGTCATCAGGTATCTTGACTTGTGTAAACTAGGGGCCGATACAGGAACTGCAGACGAAACCCACTCTTTTTCAGAGCTCAGGCACATGTAGCCACTTCTAGCCCATGGCAGTTACTACATGATACACACAAGACACTAATATTATAAGTTATTATCACTCATTAAAGTACATTGCAGGTGGCATCCAAGGATAAATTAAAGTCTACAAGTGACTTTGTCCTCTCCTAAGCTAGATGTTTTCGTGACACAGAGGTTCTTAGGTTTATCAAGAGCAATTTTAAGAAGCTCTTCAATACATGGACTTACTGCTGTATACTGTCTAATTGAGTTGGGGGTCACTGATCTTTCGTATGGCATGAAAAATAACCTTTGGAAAGAGGGACACAGATCCAAATGGATTATGCAGATGGATGACAGGTATTCTGCACTCTTAGGACATCTACAAGCGATAATGATACTGTTGTGTAGGTCGAGATGAACACGAACAGTTGCTTCTAGTATCCAATGACGCCATTTCTGCCGCTGAGAGCCTAATAGTTTTCCGAAGGGAAATATAAGCCTGAGGCTTACAGGAATGTATCGATATATCAAATTACTTTCCAACTTAAAACCATAGAAATTATCACAGATCTTAGAGCTGAAAAACCCCTTAAGAGATCAGCTATCTCAGATACCTTGCATACAGCAGGGTTAGAAGAAATTTGACTTTCACACAAAATATCCATATAAGACCCAAAGAGGTTGAATGATTTTCCTGCCAAAGGTGACGTAGCAAAGCTTTGAAGAAAATAGATTTAACTATTGAGTTGTGGCCCAAAAAGGAATATATGTTCTCATAATTTTCATTTGAGTTTTTCTTTCATGGAGAGCTTCTAAAACAGTCTGCAATGTCATAAGCACGTCTTCTTATAACATGTGCAGGACCAGAATCTTTGTAGCTTTGGCTGAATGGGATTAGAGGATAAAAATCAAAGGTTTTTTCTGTGTTTTGAGGAAGAATGTTTATGCTCTTGGTAAGACAAAGCACACAGCTACAAGATTGGCAAAAGTAGGTTTATAGTTGTAAGTATGCAAAACACGGAGTTTATTTTTTATTATTGTCTATTATTTATCGTATTGTTTTCCATGTGAACAACTGTAAACCTACTTCCCCCCCAACCTGTGTAATAAACTGTAGCAGGCCCCAAAGTCAACTACAGACTTTTTTAAAAATTAAAAAAAATTTTCAATTACACTTTACATTCAATATTATTTTGTGTTAGTTTCAAGTGTATAGTATAGTGATTATACTTTACCAAGTGTTTCCCCTGATATTTCGTCTACAGACTCTTGGCTGACAATCAGCGTGCAAACATTTTTCCTTGTATTAAGTAAAGGAAATTTAAAGTGCACTTAGAAACATGAACTTGAATTAGCAGAAATATTTATAAAACTTCAGAGGTAGCTGAGACTGAAAATCGCCTCGTCTGTCCTTTTTATTTTAAGAAGGAAGAACTGGGCCCTGAAAAGTGATGAGACCACACAGGGCTGGCAAAAGCAGGCTTCCTGTTGTTGATATGGAAGAAGACAAGCAGGTTATGATTATTATGATAGAATTCTTAACTGTTTGACGTACTGACAGCTGTAAACCTGCTTTTGCCAGCCCCGTATATTTGACCACAATTAAAGAAAAAGCGACGAGGCTCCAAAGGTTTCATGTAGACCACTCAGTGGCAAAGCAAACACCAGAACGCACTCGTCTGGACCCCAAGGCCAGGGCTCTTTCCATTTTAATAATGTAAGTCCCCTTCTAAGAACCTCAGACCTTGTCTCGGGCTCAGCATTATTTTATGCGATGTGTTCAGCGCTGTGGTTTAAGGTGAAAGTTTATTACCATCTTTAAAAGAAATGTACCTTAATGATATTTGAAGCATGGATGAGAGACATATTTTGTCTTGATTTTTTTCCTTATACCTCTGTGTTCCTACTGCTGGAAATATTCACCATGTAGCCTTGAAACGCTGACATTGAATTTCATGAGCCACATAACTTCTGAAGTCTTGAGCAATCCTTATTTGTATTTATGGTCTGTATCAGACGCAGAATATGTAACTAATGCTATTGTGCTTCTGTTACAACCGAAGACTGATTTGGCTTGTATTGCTTTCCTACCATTGCCGAAAAGACCATATATATAAGCTGAGTTTTTCGGAAGTCCACTTGAAGTCCAGCTGGGCATGTAAAATTGATTAGACCTGTGTTTCCTCAAATTTGTGCAGTGATAAAAGTAAAATAAACATCTCATATAGATAAGATAGCATAATGACTTATTAGGAGCAAGGTGGCTAACTATGTATTCTCTCTTAAAATTCCCTTTCTGCCATTATCAGAGATAGAGGATCAGGTAAACAAAATGTCGCATTTTGTTTGGTATTCTCTTATGTCTAGAAATATTATTTTAACAATCCTGAAAACTACAATTTCCCATATCATGACACGATCCATGCCACTCACATCTGAATGTTCTGTTACTCAGCTCTCTCATCTGCCAGTCTTAACTGTTTGGGTGTTAGTTCCTCCCTTAGTTTTTAAAATTTTTAATACAAACATGTAGTAATTTACACATTTTGTGCCTTTTAAAAAATTCTTCATAAATTCAAATGTATTCCATTCCATAGCTGAGTCTTTGAAAGGAAACACACATCCAGCCGTGTGCGTAAGTTAGCATAGTGCTCACGTTGACAGGAACCATATTTTTTCTGAAAAGCATGATTGATGAAGCCAGTTTTGCAAAGAACCCAAGACCAATTTCGTTCAAGGTTCAATTCTAGTTTGACAGAATGAAGCAAATGGGAAGTGATCTTTTACATTTTCAACCGGTTAACAACCATTTTGGACTTCCAAACACATCCACGCCCCAGTCCTGGCTAGAGACACGGGAGGCCCAGCTGTGCCAGAGCCCTGGTGCCGCACAGCCATTGAAGGGAATGCGGGTCTGGTTGTGTCCTCAAAAGCATGCACCCTGCAGGATTCTGCCCTTTGTTAGTTTTAAGTGCAGACCTCATGGCATGATAATAGAAAAATCAAAGTGTGACTTTTTACATGCTACAAGTATTGCAGTTTTTGACCAAACTGCTTCATGCTTGGCTGTTTTCCTATGGGTTCATGGTTTTCCAGAGAAAGCTAGCTGTGCAATTTGAGGTGTTTTGGTACATCTGTTCCAAAATCGCAGCCTGAAGTACCAGAAGTGTGATATTCTCTTGTGTGTGTATATACGTGTATGTGTTTGTGTATGTGTGTTTTCTCTGCAGGTGCTAAATTTTCAAGGAGAGGAGTGTTCAGCTTGAGCAAACATAAGTAATAATTGTGAGATGTTTAATTACAGACAGACAAGTGTTGGCAGCACAGAATCCAAAGCAGAAATTACTACATTACAGAAGACCTATAGGATTTGGGGCTTCATATCTTCCTTACAGGCCTAACTCTTTCTCCTAACATCCTTTTTATTTTGGAATTTTAACATTTTATTTATTTGTAAAAAAACCCACTAAAACATATACTTTAACTAACTTTTTATTAAATTGTGCTTCTCCCATGTGATGATAAATTATAATTCTGAAACACAAAAGAGTTCTTAGGTAATGATTTTCACCATCCTGTTAACAAACTTATCTCCTTATTCCAATAATATTTTAAAATGCTTACTTTTTTAACTTCCTGCCACTTCTACTGGAATCTAATTCCTCTGAAGGCATAGACCATGTCATTTTGTTATTGTCTCTCTACTGTCTATTATTATGTGTTTGGAAAATGTATGGTGAATGAATTATATCATTTTTAACATTTATTCAATATATATTTATGCTTTAAATATTTAGAAGTTTTGTCTTCAAGTGTACTATGTAGGATAATTCTTTATTAGCCAGTCCTCAACTTATCCAGTCATGTGAAAAATATGTTTTCCTAACTCATTTGATAAAATCCAGCACCCATTTATGATAAAAACTCTCCACAAAGTGGAAATATAGAGAACATACCTCAATATAATAAAGGCCATATAAGAAAAACCCATAGCCAACATCATGATAAATGGGAAAAAACTAAAAATATTTCCCTTAAGATCAGGAACAAGACAGGGATGTCCACTTTCACTTCTCTTCTTCAACATGGTACTGGAAGTCCTAGCCACAGCAATCAGACAAGAATAAGAAATAAAAGGCATTCAAATTGGAAAGAAAGAAGTAAAAGTGTCTTTATTTGCAGATGACATGGTACTGTACATAGAGAACCCCAAAGATTCCGCCAGGAAACTATTAGAACTGATAAGTGAATTCAGCAAAGTAGCAGGATACAAAATAAATATCCAGAAATCAGGTGCATTTTTATACACCAATTATGAACTATGAGGAAGGGAAATTTTAAAAAATCCCATTTACAACTGCATCAAAAAAATAAAATACTTTGGAATAAATTTAACCAAGGATGTAAAGGACCTGTACTCAGAGAAGTATAGAATGCTGAAGAAGGAAATCAAGGAAGATACAAATAAGTGAAAGCATATACCTTGTTCATGGTATATAACATATAACATATTCATCGGTGATACATCTGATAAAGGGTTAATATCCAAAGTTGGTAAAGAACTTGTAAAACTCAACATCCAAAAAACAAACATTCTATTTAAAAAAAAAATAAATAAATAAATAAAATGGGCAAAGGACCTGAATAGACATGTCTCCAAAGAGGACATACAGATGCTTAATTTCCCTAATCATCAGAAAAAGAGGAAATTAAAATGCAAATTAAAACCATGAGATATCCCGTCATACCTGGCTGATTGGCTATCATCACAAAGTCAACAAACAACAAGTGCTGGTGAGGATGTGGAGAAAATGGAACTCTCATGTACTGTTGGTGAGACTGCGGACTGGTGCAGCTAGTGTGGAGAGCAGTATGGAGTTCCTAAAAAATTTTAAAGTGGAACTGCCTTATGACCCAGTGATTCCACTTCTGGGAGTCTATTTGAAGAAACCTGAAACACTAATTTGAAAGAATATATGCACCTATGTTCATTGCAGCATTATTTACAATAGCCAAGATTTGGAAGCAGCCCAAGTACCAATCAGTAAATGAGTGAACAAAAAGGACATGGTACATTTACACAATAAAATACTGCTTGGCTTACCTTTTGTGACAGCATGAATTGACCTGGAGAGTATGGTAAGTGAAATAAACCGTTCAGAGAATGACAAGTACTGTATGATTTCGCTCATATGTGGAATCTAATTAACAACAGAAACTAACAAACAAAATCAAAACAGACTCACAGATAGAGAGAACAGACTAACAGCTGTCAGAGGGGAAGAGGGTTGAGGGACTGTGTGAAAAAGGTGAAGGGATTAAGCAAGAAAAGAACTTGTGGACATAGACAACAGTACAATGATCACCAGAGAGAAAAGGGGATTGGGATAATAGTGATGGAAGGAGATTTGATTTGGGTGGTGAACACACAATACAATATACAGATGATGTATTATGGAATTGTACATTTGAAGCTTATGTAGTTCTATTAACCAATGTTACCCCAATAAATCAATAGAAATTTAAAAAATTTTCTATAGGAAGGTTTTTAACTATAATTCTTTAGTGATTATTTATGAACCTAGTTCAATAATGAAAACTGGTAATCTTAGTTATAAACCTTATCTTTTCTTCATAGTCCTGGAAAATACTTTTTATATATTCTTCTGTAACATTATATGCTTACTTATTCTCAGAATATGAGATAGAGTAATAATTAAAGTAATGTTAGTTAAAGTATGACTTTGTTATAAAAGATTTTGTAATAGAAAAGGGACATTATTTGTGCTGGACCCTGTGTATGTCTGTGGTAGAAAAAAAGAATAACAGGGTCTGAAGTGAAAAGTCCCCCCCCATCCACAGGACCCCATCATTTTACTCTGCATAGGTATTTGGCATTGTTAACAGATTCTCGTGCATTCTAACATAAATTTTGTGTATCTGCTAGTACATGGGGCCCGGCACAAATAATGTCCCTTTTTTATTACAAAATCTTTGATTGCAAAAGCATAAGCATGTAATTCTGTAACATAGCAATATCACACTCAAGCCCACCCTATGACATTTTAGGTGAAATGTTCCAATTAAAACTCTAAATTATTACACCCATATTCAAGCACACTCAGCCACACTCAAACAGGCCTTCCTTCTGCCGGACCCCCTCTATTTCATTTAGCCTGTCTGAATCCCACTTTTTCTCCCTGTATGTGTCGTTTACAAGTCTGGTCTTAATGAAAGCTGAATTTCCAGCATCCTGGTTTTAAAGTGTCCTAGAATTTTGATATAAAAGTTTACATTCTACCAGTAGCAGTAGCAGCAGGGGGTACCTAAGGGACTAACTCATTTACTAGCTTTCTAAACAGGGCAACGAAAGTTTCTTAGACTCATCCGAGGTAACTGAATTCTCCTGACACTTGAAATATGTTCAGTTCTTACTCAGAAAGTTGTTCTAATTGGATCAAGTAGTTCAGTGGACAAAGAGGATGTGGAGAGAGAGCCCTACTTCAGAGAGCAGAATGAGATTATCTGCTGCTCACCCCCCAGACTGATGAGTGCAGCTATTTTGGAAGAGTAAGTACTAATTAACTCATTAAACAGCTCCCACTGTGATTCTTCAATGTAATTTTGGACTAAACTGATGTTTGGAGACTTAAAACCTAACCACAGAAACTTATTGTAAGCTAACATCTCTGGAAAAACAAAACTTCAGGGATGTTAGAAACATTTCTCAAGTAGTAGAAAGGAAGTAATAGAAAGCTAAAAGTTCTTGTGCGGAAGGTACTTAAAAAAATTAGCTTAGTTTTCCAAATGCTAACGAAGTTAACCAAAAAGAGCTGAAGTTGCATATTTTATTAATAAGAGGTTTGATTGGTTGTGAGTTTGCATCTGTGTCTAAATCTGGAGAGTTACACTGTTCAGTTAAAATCCACCCAGGAAGCATGTTCAGCATGTACAGTATTATAACAATAAAACAAATATATTAAACTGCATTAAAAAAAGAAAAGGCAAGAAATGACCACTCCAAACTCTGTTGTGACGCGACCATCGGGTGAATTAGAATGATGGGGTTACTACTCCAGGGAGTATATTACGGCTGGGGGTTAGAACCATGAAGGCATGTGGCCCCACTCTGTTGTCCACTATGCAAACATCAGCACTATGGACACCGCCCAGGTATGTGCCCATATTTTAAGCATGAATCTGATTGTCAACGAACACATCCAGGACTTATTTTTTCATCACGTGAAAACAGGTCCATGATTCTGAGATGTTTTCAAATGAACAGATACTACAGTAAGTTTATACAGGACTGTTCATTAATGAAAGAAAGAAAAAATAAAAATTGGGCACAACGAGAAAGTTGCCACCAAGATGATGAAAATCTTCACAACTCTTTTGTCTCTGCCTGCCTACAAGCCACTTTGTTTTATCTCTTGCTCTTGTCCATCTATATATCATCATTTTATTTTTATTCTAAAAGTTTATGACTGTATGTAGTTTCTGGAATATACTTGGTATTCAATTTTTTTTTAATTTAAAAATTTTTTAGTGGCGATCTCTTTCTGGCTATAGAATGCCACAATATCCTAACTGGTGTGCCCATTCAGATCCGTTTCTCATTCCACCATCATTGAAAAGATCCTTTTTTTGTTTTGTTTTGTTTTACTTTTTTACATTGTGAAAGGACTTTTAAAATTCAGTCTAGGGTTGTTTTTTTTTGAAAATCTTTTCATTATTTCCTTTGAGATGTTTTTCCTTTAATTTTGGGAATTTGGAGTGCTAGGTGTAAGTGCATGTGTGTGCCACATGTGCGTTTTTAAAGAAGATGGAATTTATAGCTGTAATATTTAATTGCACCACTAATGAACTATTTTTCAAGTGCCATAGCCTTTTCTGCAGAAATTATAAGTACATTAAGTACATGTAAAATTAGCTTCTAATAAAGAAGCTGTTACCATGCCCTTGATTATGCAAGCATGAGTAGGAATTGAGATAAAATGTTTTGTTCCGTGCCTCTCACACATTATTGCCAACACTAAAAACTTCTCTGAACATAAATCTAGACCAATAAGTTTGTGATAAAAAAATTTTTAAAATGCAGCTTGTTGTGAAGTAACTATATAATAAACATTGCTTAGTGTGCCTAATTACATATTTTTTAATACAAATGTTCTTATGTAGCAGAAAATGAATGCAAAGTCCTGGCCTGGTTCTGTGATGTTAAAAATGATAATATTGTACGGGCTATATTATGATTGGAAGACATGGATGACATTTGCTTTTGACCAGTGCTAAAAGCAGAGCTATAAAAATAGACTTTTCAAAATATACAAAGAAGAAACACAAATTCTATGGAAAATGATCAGCACTGCTGATAATTAACAAAAATGCAAGTGAAAAGGTAAATTCCAAATCAAATTGGCAAAGGTACAGTAATTTTAATGCCCAATACTGGGTTGGAACAGAATGAGATAACTATATCTCACTATAGATATGAATATAAATTGCAAAAATGTTTTTAATTTCAAATTTCATATCTTTAATAGATATTCAAGTTTTATATTTATTCTTGTGGCTGTTTGATAAATTGTGTCACTCAGGAATTTACTCATTCTACCTAAGTCATTGAAATCATTGACATATTCCCATATAACAATATAGAACTGATAAAATTCCACTATTTTTTGTTATAGACATAGCTTAATTTTATGAGTGCTTTGTATGTTGCAGCCTTTGTGCTAGCCATTTTATGCATTATGTCATTCAGTTCTCCCAGAAAGGTTTATTATTATTGTCATCATTATTTTTAGCTGAGAAACCAGAAACTCAGAAAGATTAAATAACTTCTCCAAGGTTACAAACTATTGTGTCGTGCTTTTGGGATTTGAATCCAGATCCATTTGATCCAGAAATCTCATACTTTTAATCTTACCAGCCATTTAAAAGGCCAGAAACCCATTTATATACAAGTTACTCATTTGCTTTTTTTTTTTTTAGGATTTTGAATTATATTGTCATAAGGTTCGTTTTGTTTTTTTTTTTGGTGTATTTTATTGATTATGCTATTACAGTTGTCCCACTTTTTTCTCCCCTTTAACCCCTCCAGCCTGCACTCCATCCCATCATCCCTACACCTCTTAGTTCATGTTTATTGGTTGTACGGATCAGTTCTTTGGCTTCTCAATTTCCTATACTATTCTTAGCCTCCCCTTTTGTATTTTTTTTTTTTTGGCCAACATTTTCCCTCTACCACTTTCCACAGCCCCACCCATCCCACCTCCCACCCTCAGTCCTTCCCCCAGTTGGCTTTGTTGATGGGTCCTTTACGTGTGTTCCTTGCTAAGAACTTTTTTGTGAAGTTCAGTTCTTCTATGGTTATAAACACACAAGCAAAGTCTCCCGCAAACACTTCACTTATTCAGAAATGAAGTCCTCAGAGGCTAACTTTAGTCTACACTCTATTCTTTTTTCTGTTGAAGGATTTTTTTTTAGTTTAAATACAAATTGTTTACTTCCATCATTAGCCTCAGGAGTTTCTCAGGCCTCAGACCTCCTGCATGCTTAAGAGTTAGTGAGTGTTGAGTCCTCTAAAACACCCCGTCATACTGGAACCTTGGGTTCGTAATTAAAAATAGAGAGCTAGCACCAGATCAGCCCTTGGAGCGTGAACCATCAGTAGGCCTATGCACGTGCAGAAATCACTTTGTGTTTGTAAGCAGCAGACTTGTGTTTGCAGAGTCTAAGGGCTGTTCTCATTTGCAGTTACTTCTATATTCAGCCACCTGATTCTTTTTCCCCTGGGGAAAAATATTGAGGGGGGCTTTGGGTATTTATGATCAATTAATATGGAGGGGTTTTTTTTTGTTTGTTTGTTTTTTTACTTTCTTGTACTCTAAATCTCAGAAAAGCAAAAATAAGTAAGAGATTTCTTTAAGTGCCTCAAAACAA
Source organism: Mormoops blainvillei (assembly GCA_004026545.1). NCBI lineage: Eukaryota > Metazoa > Chordata > Mammalia > Chiroptera > Mormoopidae > Mormoops > Mormoops blainvillei. The sequence continues at coordinate 106,315 of PVJD01001204.1, forward strand.
TAGTTAATGAAATTGAAAGAGCATTGGGTTATTAAAAAAATCCAACTTCCCAAATATGATATTTGTGATTTAGCCAGCTGGTCAACTCATTTTTACTGAGTTCCCAAGGATATATAATGTATTGATACATGCTTGCATCTCTGATTTGTGCATAGTTCTCATTTGCATATAAATCATACAAGCTTGCCTAATGACTGAAACAATTACAAAATGCATTTATTTCACTCAGCAAGAGCCACATTTTAGGCCAATAAATTGGTAAAACATCAGCCCTATAGCTGCAAATTATATTGTTAAGCAACTGAGTTTTCTGGTTCTATCCCCCACCAAAAACCTAATAGCCCTCAATTCTTACATTTGGAACGCGATCGTTGTCAAGGATGGCAGTAAGGAGGCTGTCGCAGTGCCTCAGCTGAGAGATGGTAAACACCGGAACTGGGGCAGGGGAGATACGGCTGGTGAGGAGGGACCGACTTCTCATTCATACCTGGAAAGTAAGGCCCAAACCCATGTTTGTCAGAAAGGTTAAATGCGAATGCGCAAGCACCTGTAAATTTTGAAAGCTGGGAAATCTTAGGTGGCACATTTCTTCTTCATAGTGTTAATGACAGCTGTCAGCCTCAGTCACCCAACCTCTTCATGTAAATATTCAGCTTTAACCTACTGTCAACTTTATGGACTACCTGCCAGATGCCCTGAAGATCTTTTTCATCACATGCTTATTATAGTTGACATTACTGCCACAGTGATGTGCCCAGTGGAATGAACTTGGTATGGCTTTATTCCATACACGTCAGACCTTGGCGGTAATGATTTATTAAAAAGGTGAACATTTGGTACCAAGAGTTATTAGGGAAGAATGAAACCTGGTAATGTGGGAGATAGAGATGAAATTAGTAATATATTGTGTAATGTTTCATGGGACACAGAGTCTTGCAAATTAAAAAGATAAAAATTATCTCTCAAATCAAGGATTAGTTTTATTTTTAAAAAGTTTGAAAACTTTGATCAAATCGAGAATTGAAACCTTTGAAATCTATTAAATCAATGGTGTTTCCATTGACTTAACAGGTTGGTGCTGGTTCCATTTATTAAAGGCAGTAAACTAAGTTTCATTTTCTAGCTAACTAATGAATAGACTGAGGGTGGAAAGTTTCTGTAACCAGAATACGCAAAGTTTCTATGAATCGTAGTTCTCAGGAACCATGCCTGGAGTAGTACAGTCTGCTCTTTAGCTTTCCAGATGATGCATTTTTTCCATCATCTATCATACCATGGGTCTGTTCCTCTAATTCGATAATAATGCGATTGCGCCATGCATGATAATCTTTTGGTGATTACTTACAATAAGATCCAATTATGTTTGAACACAGGATGGGATAGTATCTTTAAAAGAAATCAGTGAAGCACCTTCTCATATATAAACCCATGCTTACAGTGCATGCTTAATTCAGTTAATTTATTGCTGCAAACAATGCATAAGGTTCTCCTGGAAAGTACAGTTCATGGAAAATATATCTTGTTTATGATAAATTTACACTTTATGTAGAGAAGTAAATTTATACAACTGTGAAGTGATTTACAAAAAAGAATTGGGAAGGTGCAGTTCGACATAAAGGAAGATAATACAGGCTGAATACAGAGTGCCACGATATGACCAGCCCTTCCCAGGCCCTCCATCACTGCATGAATGTGACTATGTTAGGGTTCAAGTGCTCTTCCTTGCTGATTCTTTCTCATGTCTTTTGGTTTCTCTGCTAGCCCCTGGTCTAGTTCCAATCCTTATCATTTAACCTCTTCGCAGACATGGTGACTGATCTGGCAGCTTATTTATCTGTCTTTAGTCTTTTTTCACTCCAGTATAATTTGTCTAAAACCACAAGAGTAAGCTTTTTTAAAGAGCATTTTACTCTTTATTTGACAAGTGCTGACATAAGAATCATAAAACCTACGAGGCATAATGGCAGGACAAAGCACAAAATCTGTGCCTAAAAATCCAACCAACCTTGATTAGAGAAGACACCAAGCCCTGTCAACTCATGTGTACTGTCCGTCACCTTGCTGCCTACAGTTGCCTAGATTATATTTTGATTGAATTCAAGTTTGGCCTCACCACTTGGCACTCTTTCCCTTCTTGTTCCTTTTTCAGGGAGGCATCACCTTTCATGACCAGTTTCTTTTGTACTCCAGTCCGTGACACTGGTTGATGTAGCACTACTAGTTTTTAGATTTGTGAAAATGGGTTTCTCGGTTGCTAGCCTGCATTAGCATGCTGGGACTGTGGCAACAGGCCCCCTATGCTCCAATGTCTACCTCCTCCCTCCTGCCTGCTGCAGTGATTATAAAATGGCTTTCTGTGGAGGTGTGCAAAATGTTCATAGGCTTTTAAGGAAAAAAGGGGCTCCAAGAACAAGTATGAAAAAACGGTGTCTACTGCAAGGCTTCATCAGAGCTTTTGATTTGTTAATATATGCATTATCATGTGCTCATGTGAATTGGGACTCTTTAAGAAGAAGAACTAATATGAAACTTACTTGATCCAGGAACTACTTTTTTAGACAAACATCTTTTACCATCACAGAAGTGTTTCAATATAGTACAGCTTGCAGATTTCGAACCGCACTATCAAATCAAATTCCTTACCAATTCATCTTAACCAACTCATCTTGCCTTCTCCAGAAAATACTTGTATTTTACTCATAATTTTCAAAATTCATTGTTTATTTTAAATCCTCAGGGTCAGCTAAATTTGTCTGTATACAGTCCAAGTAAAAAAGTAATTAGGTTAGCAGTTACAGCTTCCAGACCCTTGGTTAAATACTTTATGCTCTTTCAGATGAATGTAGAAAGAAATTTTGGGAAGAGTAATATTTTAAACAGAGGAAATGACATGGTTCATTTAGGCATCACAGCAGGCAGTTTGAGAGATGCAGTCAACAAAGTGATTGTATAATCACTTGCTACATGAAATGGTCGTGCACATAAACAGGACAGCCATCTGAGTTCAGATGTTAGTAAAAATCCTGTAATTGGACAGACTTTTTTAGAGACTGAGGGCCAGTGTAAGTGGTCATTGGAAGACCATACACTGTGTCTCTTGTAGTGGGAGAAGGGACCATAGATGGAGGAACTGGAATAATGACGGGATGAGTCAGTATCCCTGGCTTACCTGGGACAGCCCTTCTTACTCCTGTTGTTCCAACATAGCTTTGGAGTATTCTCTTTTACTCCAAAAAAAGTGCTGGTTTGAATTATGCATTGTACAGGCACTTAGTTAAGGAAGGAGACAAGAGTCAGTAGAAGAGCAGTATGTTCTAATAGTGAAGGAGTTTGCACTATTTAAAAGGAAAAGAGTAATAAAAATTGTCAAGGGCAATGTCAAGCCAACGATAATGAGGCTAACCCAAGATTTTAATGCAGAATATTTCTAGTAGGAAACTAAGGTCAACCTGTTTAGTGTTGTCCTTACCTCTTCCTTCAGAACATTTTACCACATGTATTGTTATTTAATCATCAGGCTTCTTATCATGTTGATATTTTGTCAGATTTCTGATATATTATTTAGAATTTTTAAAGAAATATGAAAAAATCATACTCATTCCTGAGCATAAAATTTTACAACCATATTGGTTAAAGCATTACTTAAAAATAAAAATACGAGGTCTGTCTGGAAAAAGTCCAACCATTGTTATATAAGAAGAACAGTTCGCCAAGATCAGTGTAACCTGGCAGCCAAGAAGAGTGGACTGGAGTGAACATGTGTGAACAATGATGACTTCACTGTACTAGTCAGTGGGGGCAGTAGATGCCATTGAGTGAACACGTGGACTGTATGTCCGTCACATTCAAAATGACTGAGCAAGTAGAGCAGTGAAACTGCATCAAATTTTGCATTAAACTTCAACATTCCTCCACAGAAACCATTCGTATGATTCAGATGGCCACAGCTACAGGCAACTGGTGATTGGCAGCTTCAGCACGACAACACACCCACTCATACATCACATCTTGTGCACAGTTTTTTGATGAAACATCAAATCACCCAGGTGTCTCAGCCCCCCTACAGCCCAGATTTGGTGCCCTGTGACTTCTGGCTTTTCCCAAAACTAAAATCACTTTTGAAAGGGAAGACATTTCAGACCATTGATGAGATTTAGGAAAATATGACAGGGAAGCTGATGGTGATTGGGAGAATTGTCTGAGGTTCCAAGGTGCCTGCTTTGAAGGGGACTGAAGTATCATTGCCTATGTACAGTGATTTTTGTATCTCGTATCTTCTTCAATACATGTGTCTCTATTTTTCATATTATATGGCTGGGTGCCTTCCAGACAGATATCATATGTATATAAAATTGCACATTTCTACATCTTCCTTAGTGCCTAACATTGTGTTTACACACAGTAGGCACTTAATAAATTCGTGTTCAATATTAATGAATCCCTGACTATTGGCTAATGCAAAAGAGGCTGAATTATAATTATAAATGTCTAAAATACCATTCTTAGAAGTTTTGACAGTGTGCATAAAACTTACTAAGTCTGCTCGCACGAACTACTTGTATCATTTCATCAAACAAGGAGAAGAATCTAGATCAGTTATTATAATTTTTTTCATGTTAGTCTGAAATTTTCGTTGGTAACTCACTTTTTGAAGAACATGCTAGTTATTCTTGAGGAATATGAAGGAAATAGATGATACTGGCACTGCCTTAAAGAGCTTAAAGAACAAATTTATTCAAAGATGTTATTGCCTTTCTTTCCTGTGCTGAACTGTTCGAAATTCATTATATGAAATTTTAATAAGCAGTGAGATCATTCATGCCATACAGGCAGCCAGAGAGATTCAGTCATGCTAGTGCTCTGTTTTGTTCACATAGTCAGAAAAACCTCACATCCCTTTATTTATAGCCAGGAGAAATTCACTTTTCAAAATTCATTTGCTGGGTAAAACTCTGGCTTGGTTGGAGAAGTTGAGGATGTAGATTCTTCTTTCCAATGTCTAGAATATAGGTAGGGAAGTGATAAATTAACTTACAGAAAGAATACAAAGTACTAAGCCTGGCACATAGAAACTTTTCCCATTGTATAGATCCTATGGGTTCTCTCAGAGTACCTTTACCTTACAGGCTATGTATATACACTAAACATTTCTTTTAAGGAGGAAAATAAAGTCAAAATACTAGTATTGTAGGAAGTTTTGCCTACTGGCTACATATAGGCTGTATTATAACAGAGACTGGAGGTGGGGGGGGGCAGTAAGGAAGCTGTGGCGGTAACCTAGCCCCAGGCTGCTGAGACCAGATTCTGAAATGTGAATAGGAAGGAGGCTGAGTGAGAGCTACTCTGAGGGAAGAATGCAAAGCTCTCAGTAGCCCACTTCGTGAAGGGGTCTGTAGAGAGAGGGGCCAACAGTGGGTCTGAGAAGAGCAGTGGTGCTCTTGACCAAAATGTCTGCCTGATAAAACCATTCAGTTTTCCCTTGAAAAGTTGGGACTTTCTTACATTTATAACATGTAGAGTTTCTATACATTATGTACGTTGTGGAAATGCTTACGGAAAGAAATCGACAATATTTCATCTCCCTCCCCAGCCTCAAAATGGAAAACTACACCTCACCACCCAAAATGCTGTCTATCTGGTTTGGAATTGTGATGTTTAGTGTAGTTTCCAGGTTGGAAGGAAGCAAGAGAATAGGGAAAGCAGATGGATCTGTGGGTCTTAACAGATCGCTCTGCCCAGTGCTTTAAAGAAAGGGTTAAAAGGTTGCTGATAAAGGATATTTATTTGCTCTTGACTTCAGTAGGCTGACCTTAATATTGAGAAAATAGAAGGAGGAACCTGGCCGAAGGGGTAGCCAGCCTTTGCGGGGTGATGGCAAAACATCTCCACCAGACTGCGGTGCAAGGCCAGTGGATGTGGCAGTGACTTCATGTGCAATTTGAGGACGGTGCTGGGAGACTATAGATGTTAGGTTGCTATTACTCATGTTTTCTGGGCATTTCGCCTTCTAAAATTTAGTGATTAAATATATATCCAGTTCTTTTGAATTTTTAATTCTCTGAAAATAAAGAATAATGCCTAACTAATGTTGATGTGTTTCATAGTGAACCAGCATAAGCAAAGTAAACTAAAATTTTCCTTTTATGTTACAGAGATGTTAGTTAATTTTCTTTTCTACTTTGTCAAATGACTGCTTTGGTAATGTGGTAGCCATAGCAGATTTAAAGGTCCCTTTTCTGTACCCAGTTAGGCATATCCCAGGTAGCGACAGGCCCAGAAACACCTCTTGATGCAGATTGTTTAAGGGATGCATTCTGTGTCCACTTGGTCTAGCCTTTCATTCTTGGTCCTGCAAGCACTTAATTCCCTGAGGTCTCCTGTTCATACCTGAGAACTTTTGATCAGACCACTGACTGGTAGGCAGTTGACATTGGCTGCAAGTGGTGTCCTATGGGATAGAATGATTATTATTTGCAATATGAAGCTTAAAACTCATACAGATGTTAGGTCACATAGTTTCTGAGACTGAAATTCTGGTCTGAATTTGTTTCCTTATATTTATAATGAGGATAAAATAATAATACTTTATGAAGGTTTATAGCTCTACCTTCGTAAAAAAATGCAAATAACTTATTTGCTTTATTAAAATGGTGCATGCTTATTGCAAAAAATCAAAGATTGCAGAAAAGTTTAAAGAACATAAAAATCACCACAAATCCTATTGCTCAAATGTAACAGCTATTAACATTTTATAAACATTCTTCTAGTCATGTTTCTATGTATATCCGTAAATCATCCCCCACTTCCCCACACACATTCACAGATACATATAATGTTACAAAGAGTAGGATTAACTAACATGTTTTTCCCTAACAAAAGTGTATCATTAATCTTTTTCGATGCATGCCCAGAGGCCACATCCTCATCTTAATATCAATTATGCTGTGCTGTCTTTTGTGTCACACAGTCTTCATTTTTGAACATTTTACTTTTTTCTCGTATTATAAACAACCTTTCAGTGAACATTTTATTGCACTCATTTTATTATGCTAGGGTATAACTTCCAAGAAAAAGAATAATTGGGCTACATGGTACAATTTGAATTTTTGACCCATACTTGGTACAGGCAAATCTTCTGATAAAGTCTTGCTCTACAATATTACAATATCACTTATATTTATTTTTATAAATTATTCAGTTTCAACAATTGCTGTACCCAGATTGTAATATTCTTGGAATTGATTAGCAGGTAATTATTTTTTGTAGCCATAGCCTTTGTGATTTTGCGTCTCTTAATAAATATTCCCTCAGCCCTCTATCTTTTCAGACTGTCAAATCAGAATAATTTGATGATATTCTCAGTCAGATTTGACCTGGGATGGTTTTTAGGTACTTGCTGTCTACTTTGCTACCTAAGGAGAGTCTTTTACATTTAATTTAGCTTCTGTTATTTATGTGTTCAGTAGTTATATATTCAGAACTCTGCCATCAATAGACAAATTTGAACGGGTTTGAAAGGCCTTGCTTTCAAGAACTTCATTATATTGCTAGCAAGTTATGTAAACACATAAGGGAATTTAAAAGTACACAGCAAGGCATATAATTACTATTTTAGAGTAATGTATTGATAGATTATGTATGAGAATAGGAGAAATTCCTTGACCTCTAACAATCAGAGAAGCTTTTATGAAGGAAATAATAAGCCCTGAAGAGTGGCTGGGATTTAGGAAGGGAAGACTTTCATGGGGAAGAGATGTATCAGTTATCCATCACTGTGTAAGAAATGACTCTGAAACATAGTGAAGTAACACCACCATGATTTATTATTTTTCATGACCCTACTGGTTGAGTGGGCCATTGGTTCCTCTGCTCCTGTTGCTTGGGCTCCCTCTGGCAGTGACCTTCATTTGGCACCTCCCCTGGGGGCCTGGCTCCACTGGCAGCACAAGGGCAGTGAGACCTCTCCGTCCTTGCTACCCCTCAGTACAGCCCAGCCTTCTTCAGGAACGGTGGTCTCAGGGCAGCTTTACAAGAGAATAAAAGTCAAACATGAAAGTTCCCTTAAGGTCTAGTTTTGGAAGTTGCATTATATCTTCTCTGCCACATTCTATTAAAAAAACGAAGTCAAAGTCAGCACGGATTACAATAAATAGATTTTGGTGGAAGAAGCAGTGAAGTCTCATACAAAGAGATGTGCATACCAAGATAGGAATAATTTGTGTGCATATTTTGAGTTTCACCACAAGGGAACTGCATGAAGAAATATTTGGAAGGAAGGATAAATTATATGGAGAGTCAACAAGAAGATGATAGGTTATGTTGCTGTTTTTTAGAGGATATGAGAAGCTCTCCTTGGCTATTATACAGGCACTGTTCTCAGTATCACGAACAGTTTATTTAGGTTGTTAACAGTGATACTTCACTTTTTGGATCATGGACAAATACTATATATGCCTTGGCACAAAGATATTTTAATATTATTTCAAGTTATTATCCTTAGTGCTTTCATATTAATGTAAGCATTAGAGTAACACCTACTATATAGATATAAAGAAAGAGTGAGTGATTTAATGTTATTCTGTATTTATGGCTTCTTTTCATATTCTGGTGCTAAAGATTAAAGAAATGATTGCAGGTATCATTACTGAAAAGCAAGATTTGCCAAAAAGTAATTAAAATATGTATCTAGTATAAAATAGAGAACAATCATAAATTTTAAAAATTCAATTTTTCACTGTAGTGAAACATTCTGGACTCACTGTACTTTCCAGTTTTTTTCCTGCAGCTGATAAAGCTAGACTTACAACCAGGTAGAGCAGGTAGATCTGTGTATTTTTGATTTGATGCGCACAGGAAAATCTCTCCATCGAATCATTGGTCTGCTATGGTGTCTAAATCTTACTGTTGTAGTTTTCTTATTTTGTATTTTAAAGATTTTTAAATAAAGAGATGCAATATAAGAATTTATAAATATCCTGAAAATACAATTCATGTCATCATCAGCTATTCTTCAGATCATATCATAACGGTGTGTGTGTATGTGTGTGTGTACATGCATATGAATTGAGATGGTAGAAAGAAAATGTGCCTTCTCCTAACTTGAGAGGAAAGAATATTAGAAACACCAAAAGCATGTTGCCAGTTACATAATTTGTGAAATGTTATACTTTCAGTTGTTTCTTGAAACTACAAAACTACTGATTTTTAGACATAGAAAATAAAAACAAACAAAATCTCCTTCATTGCAAAAAAAAAAAAAAAAAAAGGTCCATCATGGAATCTTTCCCAAGTTGGTGTTCTGCTCCTTGTGTTAGTGCTGACCCTGGCGCATCTTTGTGTCACCTGAACAAAGGTGTCCTTTTTTGGTTTCTTTAGTCATTTGTATTCAGCTAAAGCTTTAGTCTTTGTAACTATGATTTAAACAAATAATGTCAAAATAAAAGCATTTCCTTTTCCTTCAGACATGTCTGAGAGACCGTGAATCACCAGCAGTCTCTGTTTATGTACCTTTTTATTTCCCAACCCCTCTTGTTCATACTTCTTCTGCTTCTTTTTAACTTGGTTTGAGGATTCCTGAGAAACATGGAAGAGAGTGACCAGTGTCCCAAGGTTGACATCTCTAGGAGTACCCTCACTTAAGATTGTGCCTAGTACCTAAGACAGCTTCCTCCAAAGGGTTGTGTGTGTGTGTGAGTGAGAAAGAGAGAGAGACAGACAGACAGACAGACAGAGAGAGAACGAGAGAGAAACACTAAGGTAGCCTTTGTATCAGCTGCTGCATTTGTCTAAAGACAGCATACAGTTTTAATCTTTAGTTACCTCTCATTGCCTGATAGTTGATATATTTTGGGAGCTTTTGTTTGACTCATAATAAGTGAGCCTGAAATGATGAGGTCAGTATTCATTGAGCATCTATAATTATTGTTCTTCTTATTTTAGAGGCTGTATTCTATATTGCCCAGTTTGTCTTTATCAAAGTTACAAAAACTTCTATAGCTATATAAGCAGTGTGGGTGTACTAGTTTTATTGGAATCAAATGAATTGTGCTACAGTATAGAGAATAGATATAATTGATTTTCTTACATCAAGATAGGATAACTATCATAGAAGGATAAAGTGGAGATAAAGCTGTTTAGATTCTTTGTTTTTACTAATATTATACTTTAATTTCTCAGAGTTCTTTGGAAAGAACAACTCTTCTACATCTTTCCATTTATCTCCCTCCCTCCCTTTCTAACATCTTTGATCTCATATTAGTAATTGATTAACATAGGTTCATGATTAATTTTCTAAATTAAGTGATTCTTTAGGGTATGTAGGGAATAATATCAATAAGCATTGCCATTTAATTATTGAGACTATTTTAATGAAGTGTTTTTATGCTAATCATGGGGTCAACCATAAGTTGGTGCAATCTGTACAATTTATGCTATAATTAGGGAAGTTCTAAAATGTGTCCCTTCTGTCTCCCAACTTATCTAACTAGTTAACAGTTAATTCAAATAATAATTCAATCAAGTTATATTACCTGGAATTCTTCCTTCAAAATTCCAACCTCCCTGAGAGGGATAGTATATTAAATAGTTTTTAATAGTTAACACTTAACATAAAGAAATTAATGAGATTAGTTTTAACAGGATAATTGACATACTTCAGGTACTAGATGGAATGGGGCATAGATTAAGTGAATACTGGGAAAGAAGGCATGTCTGGTTCATAGGTGGATGCTTAGAGAATGCCTGCATATATGGACCATTACAAAAGAGCATTCGGGGAAACCAGGAGCCTTTGTAGAAGAGCAAGAATGTGAGTAAGACTTTGAAACTGGAAGTTTCTGAAGATCAGTGTCTTCACTTTGTTCTAAAGCCAACTGAAGTCATTTCTAGTATTTTAAGAGGCTGAGTGCTACACACACAATCACAGATGAATGGAGCATTTTCCTTCCATACCTTAAATATCATTATTAAATGTGGACTTTAATGAATATAAATAAAAAGGGAAATGATGGTTGAACCACCTATGTGGCCTTAAAGGTTACCAGAAATGCATTCTCATATTAATATTTTAAATTGCTGAGTCTAGAGCCAATGATTGCTTGCCAAGATTTATAAAGGAAAGATAATTAGGAAAAGTAAATGTCAGATGCCATCATGAATAGGCATGAAAAGTCTAAAAAATACAAATTATTAATAAGGAGATGAATGCATGGAGCTTGACCTCAGGAGCAAACAAAATGTGGTGACGGGAGAACATAATTTCTTCAGAGACCTGCTTATCATCTTATTGGTTAGCGTGAGCAACCTTAGGATTGGAGGCTGAGTTGCAATTAATTAGCCAAACATAGATTTTTGTTTGACTCTGCAAATTGTTTAACCATGAGAAATAAATGACAGTTTATATACTTGGAATGGCTCTAAGTTTATTTGTGGATCATTAGCCTCCTTTCAAAAATTGTGATTTGGGAGAATTAAAGACCTATAGTTTTCTGTAGGGAGCAGTGGATACTACTTGAGAGCAGAGATTAGGTCTGCCTGTGTCATCATTGTGTCACTAGTGGCTAGTGTAGTGGCTGGCGTGTAATTGGTACTCAGTGATACCTATGGAAGGCAACAATGCTTGAATGCATAAAGATATCTCTGATTTGTGTTATGGCATCCTTCAATCTTTTGACCTATGTTTCTTTTTGAAAGCATTGGACATTAACTCATGACTTTAATGTTTATATTATTAAAAAATAGGCATTTTTGAGTTTTTAAATATAAAACAAGTAGTTAGAAAAGCATTTTGCAGACAGTATGTACTATTGTGCTTTCATGTGTATGACGAGAAGCTCACTACCCTTCTCCCCACCCCGTTCTCCACCCAACTGAGAACCAATCTGTCTTTATTAGGGCTTATTATTATAGTTGCCTAACTAATCAAACGCAGTGACTTCAAACAAGAACAGTTGTTTTACTGGTGAATCTCCAATCTATGCGGGGCTGGGAGGCCATAACTTATTTCTAGTCCATGTGGTATGAGCTGGGTTGGCTTAAATGGGTCTGAAAAATCTACTTAATTAGTTCAGCCACTGATGTGGCTGGTAAGCTGATGTCAAGCTATTTGCTACACATACAATCATCAGTTGATGGAACATTTTCCTTCACATCTTCCCTACCACCATTAAATATGAATATAAATAGAGAGAGAATGGATGGCCACCTATGTAGCCTTAGTGTTACCAGAGAAGTCTTCTCATATCAATATTTTAAATTGCTCAGTCTATGGCCAGTGCTTAGCTAGGAGCTCAGTCAAGGCTATTAGCCAGGGGCCTTGATTCCTCTCCATGTGAACCTCCCCAAATAACGCCTGGGCTTCCTCACAACATGGAAGCTAGACTCCAAGAGTAGGTGTTCTGACAGTGAGGAATGGGAAGTTTCTAGTTTCTTAAGGCCTGGGCCTAAATATTGGCATATGATCATATTATCACATTCTATTGTTAAGACGGTAATAGAATACACCTATATTCAAGGGCTCAGGGATATGCACCGTGCTTCTCAATGGAAGGGGTGTCAGGGAATTTGTAGCCATTTTTAATCTATTGCAGTTATCTTCTAAATAATCCCTTTATGGTGATTTAAAAATATGACTTTTTAAATAAGACATTTATTGGTGTGTATGCCTGAGTCATCCAGACTTTAAATATGATAAACTTGTAAAATTAGCTAGTTTCAAGTTGTCTTAAGCCTAAAAAGTTGCAGGAGGATATAAAACAAGAGGCTTGTCAAATTTTAACAAATTAGCCTCATTAAAATAGGTGAATTGACTGTATGGCATCCCATCCAAAGGGTAAAATTATATAACAGTCCTCTACAAAACCGGCCAGGCTAAGCATGAGCATTGATATTTATTATCTTGGTATGGTCAGGATGTATTATCACCTTGGTTTCTAAATATTTGATACTACTACATGCATTAATAATGTATATTCCTTCTATGTTTTTGTATCACCAGCAGTGAGACTTTGACTTAAAAAAAATAATGTTTCTGAAAACCTGTTTTCTAGGTTTTTGGTGTGTGAATTTAATGGAAAAAATATTTTGAACTCCAACTATGTTTCAGGAACTTGTCTGTGTTCTGCAAACACAGCAGTTAGCAGAAGGCCAGGGTCACACTCATAGAACTTGCATTTCTAACAGAGAAGGTAGATGGTAAACAAACACTAAATTAATGTGTCGTGTAAATTAATGATAAATCAGATTAAGAGCATAGGCATAGTAAGGGATTGGAGAGTGATATTGGAAGAAGAGGGTGTTTAGCTAGGTGGTCTGGGAAGGGCTCTGTGCTGAGTTAGCTTTTGAGCAGAGACCTAAATGAGGAGAGGACATAGACCAGGTGGAGATCTCACAGAAGCATGTTTTAGGCAGAGGGTATAGCCAGCAAAGGGGCCCCGAAGAGTGGATGCATTAGAATGTTCGAGTAGCAGCAAGAAAGCGAGTGTGACCAGAGCTAAGGGAGCCAGGGATGGCTGTAGAAATTATGATCAGTGAGGGAGGCAGTGTTCTGATTGTACGTGCCCTTGGACCAGGACTAGGCTGGATTTTGGTCTATGTGTGATGATATGTACATACATGTATCTTCCTGCTGCATGAAAAATTGTTTGGAAGCTGTTTTCATGATGATGATGACGATACATAATAATTCATGAATACTTATGCTTTACTAGACTTTCCTTTTTAACTTGTTTTATGTGAGTTATCTCATGTAACACAAATCCTTTGTAAAGATTGTAGTGCAATTTTAAATTGATACGTGAGGGTGTAGAAATGTAGAGAGATTTAATAACTGGCCCAAAGACACAAAGGTAGTAAGTGTAGTAAGTGGAAAAGCACATTCTACTGAAGCCTGTGCAAGGATGCTGTTCGAGGTGGGAAGAGGTGATCTAACTGAAGCTATATTTTGAAGGCAGAACCAAGAGAAACTGTTGAAAAGAGGGAATTGAGGGGTGATTTGGTAGTTCTGGTCTGAGCAACTAGGTGTAGCTTTGCAGTGTACTGAGATGAAAAAGTGCATTTGGGCTATCAAAGAAGGTTGTAAATTAAGGGTTCTTTTTTGGAGGCTGCAAGATGGCTGTAGAGTAGCCGGCAGCTCTGTCCACTTGCTTCCAGCCTGGACCAGTCTTGTAGCTAAACCACAGAGCAATCAACTAAAAAATCCAGCTGAGGTTGAGAGGGAGCGGGTGTGAGTGAGCATGTGTGTGGGCGATTGTGTGGGTGGGAGGGCGGTGAGTGTGCGAGTGCCGGCCTACCTGCAAGGACCCTTGGGGGCGGGCAGCCCAGGCTCCCCTGGCAGAGCTGCTGCCACTGCTGCTGCCCAGCCTGGTGCATCTGTCTGTGCAGATTTGGGGCAGAGGCCATTTTGCGGGCATTACAGTATCTCCCTCCAGAAAGCTGCTGGGTCAGCCACGCCTGGGCATCTGGACTTATCTCTGTGCCCTCCACCCTGGGCAGGGCTGCGCACCTCACCACTGCTGGGACTCAGGGTCTGGGGGCTGGCGTACTTTCTCAGGAGGGGGCTGGCACCTCCCTGGCCCCAGGTGCCACTGGAACCATGAACAGAACAGAGTCTGACTGAGGAGGCTGCAGATCGGCCAAGGAGCCAGGAGCCCCGGGGTGAAGAGAGGCACCCAAGGCAGTGCTGGCTGCAGAGGCCATGGTGGGAGCACAGCGGTGGGAGCCTGAGGCTGAGATCCACTGGAGGGAATGGCACAAGCGCCCTGCCACCAACCAGTGTTACAAATTTGCGGCTGGACTCTTCCCTTCCTTCCCCTGCCCCATCAGGATGATTGGAGACTTGAAAGAAAATGATACATACGGGATATAATATATTGATCTGAGAGAGAAGGGGAGAGGCATTGGTGTGAGAGAGAAGTGTTGATAGGTGGCCTCCTGTATGTGCCCTGACTGGGGTTCCAACCCACACCTAGAAGCCCTCTCGACCCTCAAGGCAGAGGCAGTCATAGTGGGGATTAAGCTCCTTAGTCAGCCAGGCGAGGGAAAGTTCCCACCAAACGAACAGGCCAATAACAATTGAGACCCAGATACGACAGGAGGGTCCTCATAATCCACACAAGGGACATTCCTAAAGCATCCAGATCAGGAGGTCAAGGAGTCTGCACTGTGGGGGTCTCTGCTCTGGGGAGAGACCAAAACCGCTGGAGACAAAGCCGCCATCTTTTTTTTCCTTAAAGAGGCGAAGCACAGGTTTTATGTTTGTGGCTACTTACCTAGGGCGCCAGAAACGGGAGGGTGGCCTGAACTGGCATCGCACGAGGAGAGTCTGGAGTGGGAGGCACTGGAGAGGGTTTTGGGGAGCGGCTGTGGGATTTTCAGGGCCTGGATATACCTGAGTTCCATAGCAGCCATCTATCTTAAAAAGAACTAGGCCCTCCTGTTGGGGGAAAATCAATGGCCTTACCCTGTGAGATACTGCCCCCTCCCCCTCTGGAAATCCCCTCACCACAACGTCTGAAATCCTGTTTGCTGCACTCAGCAACTTGTTTTGTCCTTTTCTCAGTTTTGCTCCGTCTCGGTGTTCTGATTTTGTTTTTCTTTCTTTTTTCCCATCCTGCATCTTAACCCTTGCTGAGGAGACAGCAGCTTAAACAGACTCAGGGGTCATCAGAGACTGGTGGTAGGGTGCAGCCAATCCATACACTATCTTGGGAAACAGACTGATGCTTCCACCTCCCAGAAGAGCCACATCACACCCCCCTGCTGCCTGGCAGACTCAAAATCTGGGCCCTGGAAGCCTACTAGGGGCCCTGCCCTATTAAGTATAGGGGGATAATCCTGGACAGACTCAGACTAGTGGCTTGGGGGAGGGGGGACAGACTCATCATCTTCCTTGAAGTTGGGAGGACACCTGCCTCGGAAGATCCAGGAATCACAGCCCCTGTTTCTGCCAGAGACCCTCTCAGAAATGATCAGGTCTGTGACTAGTCTAAGACTGATGGCAGGCCAGCAGGAGAGACAGACAGATGCATATCCTGTGAGGCAGTTGCTGACACAGCCCTGGACCCAGAGCCAATAAAATCCAGCTTTGCACAGCAGCTTGGCCCACCCTGGGAGCAGCCACGCCGAGAGGGATCAGCCACAAACTATGGATCACCTGTAGCTTCGAAAAGGTGGCTGAGGGCCAGATGCGAACAGCATCTGACATTGACTTAGAGGCCAGACTCAGACATCAGAGTGGTAACTAAAGGGAGAAACTAGAAGGCAAGGTCTACACTGTGCTGAGACTTGGTTCTTTTTTTATTATCTTGGCTGTTTTTTCTTATTCACAGCCTTTTTATTTATCTTGTTATTCATTTTTCCTTTTTCTTTTTTTTGGCGTTCTAATTTTTCTTTCATGTCTCCTATTCTGCTCTTACCTTTGATTACTCCACTGTTCCTGTCTTCTCTCCTTTTATTATTATTTTTTTTTACCTTTTCTGATTTCCTCATTCAATTCGTTATTAATAGCAGTTATCTCCCCCTTTCTCCTCTCATAATCACTTTTTTTTCCCTTTAGTCTTACTCTTTTTCTTTTTCTTCTTTCTCTACTATTACATTTTGCTTTCTGCTGTTATTATTCTTTGCTCTCTTGTGGTTGATATCGCTGCAGTGGTCAGGGGGGAGTGGCTTGTTTTGGTGTTGTGTTTGTGTTGTTTTACTTTGTTCTTTCAACACCTGCACAACAGTGTTTGTGGTGGGGGTTGAGCCTCTTAGCCAACCAGATGGAGGGGGTTCCCACCAATGAATGGACCAGTAATAATCAAGACCCAAATACAACAGGAGAATCCACATAACCCACACAGAGGTCATTCCTACAGCATCCAGATCAAGAGGCCAAGGAGTCTGCACCACTGGGTCCCACTGGATGACTCCTAACACACAAGGTCACTCCGCAAGTAAGAGAGTCAAAGCAAATCAATCTAATACATAGAAACAGACACAGTGAGACAACTAAAATGGGGACACAAGGAAACAACCCCCAAGGAAAGAAAATGAGGAATCTTCAGAAAAAGAGCTAAGTGAAATTGAGGCAAACAATGTATCAGACATAGAATTCAAAGTAATGATTATGAGGATGCTCAAGGAACTTAGTGAAAACTACAGGGAACTTAGTGAGACCTACAGCAGCATGAAAGAGGACATAGAACTCTTGAATAAAAACCACTTTGAAATGGAGAATGCAATATCTGAAATGAAGAATAGACTGGAAGGAATTAAAAGCAGGCTAGATGAAGCAGCGGACTGAATGAGCAAGTTGGAAGACAGTGTAGAAAACAACACCCCATCAGAGCAACAAAATGAAAAAAGACTGAAAAACAATGAGGATAGTTTAAGGGAGCTTCGGGACAATATTAAACATAACAATATTGATATTATAGAGATACCAGAAGGAGAAGAAAAGGAGCGAAGGAATATAAAACATGTTTGAAAAAATGATGACAGAAAACTTCCCTAATTTGGTGAGGGAAAAAGCACAGAGGGTCCCAATAAGGATGAACCCAAAGAGGCCCACTCCAAGACACATTATAATCAAAATGGAAAATTTAAAGACAAAGAGAGACTCTTAAAGGCAGCAAGGGAGAAACAGCTAGTAACATACAAGGGAGCTCTGATAAAGCTATCAAATGATTTCTCAACAGAAACACTACAAGACAGGCGAAATCAGCACAAAATATTCCAAATAATGAAAAACGAGGATTTGCAACCTAGACTACTCTATCTAGCAAGGCTCTCATTTTAAATGGAAAGCAAAATAAAGAGCTTCCCATAGAGAAGAAGGCCAAAAGGGTATGTCTCCACCAAGTCAGCACTGCAAGAGATACTAAAGGAACTGCTTTGGGAAGAAGAAGGAGGAGGGGGAGAGGAAGAAGAAGAAGAAGAAGAAGGAGAAGGAGAAGGAGGAGGAGGAGGAGGAGAAGGAGGAGAAAAAGAAGAAGAAGAAGAAGGCGGAGGAGGAGGAGGAGGAGAAGGAGAAGAAAGAGAGAGAGAGAGAGAGAGACATAGAGAGAAAGACAGGTACAAAGGGAAAAAATGACAATGACCCTAAATATAAATGGATTAAATGCTCTAATCGAAAGACATAGGATGGTAGCTGAATGGATAAGAAAACATGACCTGAATATATGCTATCTACAAGACACCCACCTCAGAACAAAAGATCTGTACATATTGAAAGTGAAGGGATAGAAAAAGCCCACCAAAAAACTACTTGACCTAGTAAGTGAATGTGGCAAAGTAGCAGGATACAAAGTCAATATTCAGAAATTGGTGGCATTTTTGTATACCAGCAATGAACTATCAGAAAGGGAAACCAAGAAAAAAATCCCATTTACAACAACAAAAAAGTACCTAGGAATAGATTTAACCAAGGAGGTAAAAGACCTGTACTCAGAAAACTATGTAACACTGAAGAAAGAAATTGAGGAAGATACAAATACATGGAAGCACATTCCCTGTTCATGGATTAGAATTAGCATCTTTAAAATGCCCATACTGCCCAAAGCAATCTATAGATTCAATGCAATTTCTATTAAAATACCTAGGGCATATTTCACAGATATAGAACAAGTATTCCAAAAATTTATATGGAACCAAAAAAGACCTGAAATAGCCACAGCAATCTTGAGAAAGAAGAACAAAGTTGGAGGGATCACAATACCTGATACAAAACTATACTACAAGGTCACTGTAATCAAAACAGTCTGGTGCTGGCATAAGAACAGACACACAGATCAACGGAACAGAATAGAGAGCCCAGAAATAAATCCTTCATGACCATGTCTCTATGGTCAATTAATATTTGACAAAGAGGGCACAAGCATACAGTGAAGTAAAAATAGCCTCTTCAATAAATGGTGTTGGGAGAACAGGAGTGGTACATGCAAAAAAAAAATTATACTAAACTACCACTTACACCATACACCAGAAAATACTCAAAATGGATAAAAGACTTAAATATAAGCTTTGACACCATAAAAGTCCTACTGGAAAACATAGGCAGTAAAATTTCAGATATTCCATGTAGCAATATTTTTGCCAGTATATCTCCTAGGGCAAGGGAAATAAAGGGTAAAATAAACACACAGGACTACATCAAATTAAAAAGCTTCTGCATGGCTAAAGAAATCATCATCAAAATGAAAAGGGAACTGACTATCTGAGAGAACATATTTGCCAGTGATATGTTGGGCAGGGTTTGATCTCCAAAATATATAAAAAATTCATCTGACCCAATACCAGGAAGACAAATAATCCAGTTAAAAAATGGGCAAAGGACCTGAATAGACTCTTCTCCAAGGAAGACATACAGATGGCCCATAGACATATGAAAATATGCTCAACATCACTAGCCATCAGAGAGATGTGAATTAAAACCACAATGAGATACCACCTCATACCTGTCAGAATGGCCATCATTAATAAATCCACAAATGACAAGTGCTGGTGAGGATGCAGAGAAAAGGGAACTCTAGTGCACTGTTGGTGGGAATGCAGACTGGTGCAGCCACTGTGGGAAACAGTACGGAATTTCCTCAAAAACTTACAAATGAAACTACCTTTTGACCCCGGCTGGGAATATAGCCTAAGAATCCTAAAACACAAATTCAAAAGACCTTATGCACCCCTGTGTTCATAGCAGTGCTATTTATAATAGCCAAGTGTTGGAAGCAGCCTAAGTGCCCATCAGGAGATGAATGGATTAAAAAACTGTGGTACATTTACACAATGGAATACTATGTATCACAAAGAAAGAAGAAGGAATTCCTGCTCTTTATGACAGTATGGATGGAACTGGAGACTATTATGCTAAGTGAAGCAAGCCAGTTGGTGAAAGACAAATACCATATGATCTCACTTATAAAAGGAATCTGATGAACAAAAGAAGCCAATGAGCAAAGCAGAACCAAAGACATGGAAACAGAGAATAGACTGACAGTTGCCAGAGGGAAGGCGGGGAGGGGGAAATGGTGGACAGGATGGGAAGGGATTAGCCCAAGAATATGTGTGTATGACCCATGGACATGGACAATGGTGGTGGGATGGACGCGGGTAACAGGAGTTGGGCTGGACAGAGGATGGCTAAGGGGGAAAATTGGGACAACTGTAATAGAATAAAAAAGAATAAAGAAAAGTAAAAGAAAGTTATTTTTTTGGACAAGGTTGACTTGAATGTCTATTAGGCATTTAAGTAGCTATGTGTGTCTATGATAATTCAGGGCAAAGGTATGTTCATCATGGAGAGAAGCTACATGAGGTTACATGTGATCTTTCTACAACTTATTTTAAAGGAAAAGAAATTTAAATATATACATATACATGTACTTGAATCTCTTATCTTAAATTATGACCTTTTTTAGTTATCCCCAATATAGGACACCATACTTCCATGAAAATGGGAGTCAAAGTGGATATCTTTGTAAATATGCCAAATTTACGAGATGTTGATTACATTCTTTACTTACTAATGCTGCAAACTTCTGATACTTTGGCAGTTTTCTTTATATTTTAGTACTTAAACTTTTCATTTGAGCAGAATGTATGCATATTTAATTTACCTAAAAGAAGAAATGTGTGGTAATTTGTTACAGTACAAAGCAGTAGTAAGACCTTTGGCAAATATAAAATATGGCAAGCATCTTAGGGAGCCAAATACGTTAAATACATAAAAATCATAAGTAGTTCTGTGATATTTATTGACAACTTGTAATAGCTGGACACTATTAAAACACGATTATAGCATTATTTTATTAATTCATAAAATACCTATTTAAAAAATGTATGTTCTCATTATTTTTCTTTTCTGAAAATGTGAAATTCCATATTTGTTGCATGATTTTTTAATTATTAATTTGTTAATATTATTTCTGTGTTTGTCTTTCTTAATACCACAGTACTGGAATAGAGGTGTTAAGTCTGTAATTACCTCTATTTTGTTAATAAAGGCTTGAAGATCCAGTTGAGAAATGTGAGCACTGTGTTCTTCTTACTCAGTTTTAACAAAACATCATTTATTTTGAAAATTATCTGCACTGACATCAAAATTCATCTATAACAGCAGAAAACTGGCTACACATTTATAAAATCATAGCTTCCTGTTGTAAAATTATAATTTGTTGTACTCAGAGAACCATTGTTCTTAAAAAAATGATTTTCTGAAAATATGTTAAGGATCTTAAGTTGCTTCACTAGCTTGATTTTATATCACTTCCATCAAAAGGGATTTTATTTGATGACACAGCAAAGTGAAACAGCCCATACTTTGTTTAGAGGAGTCATTTTATTCAAAGGCTTGGGGGAAGAAGAATGGAAATGACCCTTGTCTGACATTCTACTAAACTGTCAAATGCTTATGGAATAGACACGGCTCTAAACATTGTGTTTACTGAATATTAAGGCAAACAAAGTGCCGCCCTCTTTCAGAAGGGCTGAGTGTTAACAATGGTGTGAAATCAAAGGGACAGGATGGGGTGGGGTCGTGTGCAGTCATGGGCGTGTTTGATTGGGGGTGAACTCAACTGCTTTTCAAAGCTTGTAAACATGAGTAGCCTGATCAGATGTGAAGAGAGAAGGGTTGGTAATTTTTGGATTGAGGGAGGAGGTCGTAGTCAGGGGCATTACAAAATCCTCTCCCATTAGTGGTTTCCTACATATAAATATACTGGTCTGCAAGCTGACTTTACTCTTAATTAAAATGATGGAATCAAAAATTTACAACACTGGTGTACTGACATGAGTTTACTAACCTGAATTTTTAGGCACTCCCAAAGTTTTATTTTAGCTGTTAACTCCAACTGTGTTTCTCTTCAGAACCTTCTACAAATGGAACCTTTTAATCTGTCTCTATCCCCTATGTTCCTTATGTTCCGTCAACAATATTTATAAGTAGGGAAATATTCTGAAAGCTGGAAGGTGCAAGCAGTAAGAAAGAGCATATATTTCTGAACCGGATCATCAGTCCCTGGAAAGTGCAAACTGATTAGGTTTCATTCAGCAGGACAAGGCTGGAAGATAACTTAAGTCATAAGGTTAGAATTCCTTAGGCAAGTTACAATTTTAGATCATTAATTCTTCACAAAATCTGTTAGCCACTCTCATGTTTTGCCACATTGACTAAAGTGTTGCATGCTTATAAAATCATGTTTCTCTTACTGAAGGTAACATTTACTGAATGAATACCAAATCCCAGGCACTGTCCTCAGGGGTTAACAAGCATTAGCCTCTGAAGTTTATAAAGACATCTCTGTCACATTATTCACTGATTGGGCCAATATTCATATTTTTTTTTCACTTGGGATAATGTGTTTCATTTTTCATCGTTTCTTCTCTTTCAGCTCTTCTTTATGCAACTATTTTTGGAAATGTTACCACAATTTTCCAGCAAATGTATGCCAACACCAACCGATACCATGAGATGCTGAATAATGTACGGGACTTTCTGAAACTCTATCAGGTCCCCAAAGGCCTTAGTGAACGAGTCATGGATTATATTGTCTCAACATGGTCCATGTCTAAAGGCATCGACACAGAGAAGGTATGGGTAATTGTTGTTACTTATTTTCTACTTCCATAGGATCTCAGATGCCTGTAGTTTTCCCACTCATATATTGCTTATATAATTGCTTCATAAATGCTATTCTATTTCAGAAGTAACATATTAATCAATCATATTATTGAGTGCTTAGAAGGTGCAAAACACTCAACTATTAATCATCAATTAGTACTAGTCATCACACTTAATTTAGAAATTGTGGTTCCTGAAAACAGCTAATTACTGCATTTCCATAAAACACTCTTACTACCACTCAGAGTAATTTGCTGCATTCCTACAAAACAGTGCTTCCATTTCTCCTGGTAGATTTTATTCCTTTGATTTTTTACCCATTTTAAATTTAGAAAGCAACTTTCTTGCTTATAAACTGAAAAAATTATATTTTCTATCCTCTACTTAAATCTCTCGCCTTTCTCTCACATGTTTATAAAGCAACTTAAAATTCTTTGTTTTTCCCATACAAATCTATGAAATGGGTATCATCCTCCCCGTTCATTTGACATCTCTCATTTCTTGCTTGTATTTTCGTGGAACCTTAAAAATTTTTTCCCATCTATCTCGTATTAGGGGCAAAGAGGGAACTGAAGGCTTCCTCACAATAAACAAAACCAAATTTTAAAAGAATTTCACTTCTTTCCTGGTTGTTATGACTCAGTGGGTTGGGTATTGTCCTGCAAACCGAAAGGTCACTGGTTCGCTTCCCAGTTGGGGTACATGCCTGAATTGTGGGCCAGATCCCTGGTTGGGGGTGTGCAAGAGGCAACCAATTGATGTTTCTCTTGCACATGTTTCTCTGCCTCCATTTCTCCTTTCCCTCCCCTCCCCTCTCTCTAAAAATAAATAAAAATAAAATCTAAAAAATATGTTTTACTTCCTACACCCAACTGATACACACAAGAAGTTTGGAGAAAACTGATTGTGAGCTATATTACCTTGTAAGCATCAGTGGAGACTTTTACTTTTTGGTACTGATTTTTGACCGATGATAGTGATATTGCACATTGCTTTCCTCACCATCTCCCACACGTTTGATTTGTTTTCTCAACTGTGTGAGGTCGACTTGTAGTTTTCCTCTAAGACCAGCTCAACAAGCACCTTTCAAGTGAATGGGAAGGAACAAGTGAATAAAGTAAATGTTTAATTAGGGGAATTTCATGAAACAAGTAGGCAGTTTTTTAAGCCAGAGCAGGTATTGCTAGGAGTAGATGGTCGAAGTGATCATCAAAAGATGAGCATGGAAGGTGAAAATTGAGGGAAAGAAGTCTCAGAGGACATGCAGGTGACAGACACAAGGGTAACTGTTTGGGAGGATAGTAAAAGAGGGTGAGATGTGCTCCTCTTAAACACTTTACAAGGTACAGTATAAATTTTCTAGTTAAACGGCCACTTAAAGTGAAAAATGTGACCACAGAGGAGAAAAGGACAAAGTACATTTCTGTGGAATTTGATTACTATGTAAATGAGCCAATATCTGGTTAATAGGGAGGGTATCCAAAGAAGGAACAGAATCTTCCTCAGAGGTGCAGGTGTGAGTCAGTGTTTAAAACTCAAATGCAAGATGTCCTTTGAGGTCCACATTCCGGGAAACTGAGATCAAGAGGCAA
The DNA here is from genome assembly GCA_004026545.1 of Mormoops blainvillei. NCBI lineage: Eukaryota > Metazoa > Chordata > Mammalia > Chiroptera > Mormoopidae > Mormoops > Mormoops blainvillei. The sequence goes on from PVJD01001204.1 coordinate 130,504, forward strand.
CTATCTATCTTGTCCAGCACCATCTCAGGTAGAAGCTTTTCTTTCCAGAAAATGCAATGGGGTCACATAGTAGCTGATGGAAATGTCAGTAAAATGATGGAATAGTGACCTTTTACATTAGAAAATAGCCCAGTTTGTAGCCGATGCTGCCTCTGGTAGACCTGCTCAACTGCTTGCTTTTTGACATTGGTAGGGCATAATGCACTGGCATGGGTATCGGCCTGGCACGTGCCGTGTAGCAGGAAATGATTTCTAGGTTCCTATTATTTACCACAATTTTGGGGTGTTCATAACTTGTAGTTGCAGAAATGTACTTCTGATTAGCAGAGTATCCACTTGAGTAATAGGAAAAATAGGTAGAGAGGCTAATATTAAAGGTGAAATAAAATTTTAATCAAAAAGTATTTTTAAAGGAATAAGTATAAATAGTAAAATGAATTAGCTTTTGGAAAAAAATGGTTGTGCTTTCTAACTGAATGAGAAATCTTTGGGTATTTATTGACTAATAGAAGAAGCAGATTTAAATAACTGGTAAATATGAAAGTTTTTTGTACATGTATAAAACATATCTAAATTTAATGTGTTCTGGCAGCAAACTCTCCAGGCCTATGTTAATTTCTTCCCGACTATTAAGAAAATCCCCACCCAGATGCATAAGAGCTAACCATAACAGCACTGTAAGTAAAGAGACACAGGCCAAAGTCTTGGCCTGGGAAGAGGGTATTGGAGATTTCCACTAACTGCATAGGCAATGAGGGTGAATTTAAAAATGTATTCTTAGACTACACCCTATATGTTATACCAAACAAGAAGAAAATACAAATAGACTTCTAGACCTCTAGTTTAGTAGTGAACCTAACAACCAGGGAGTAGACCTACATTCCTGTTAGGCATTCAGTTATTTGACTAATAAATAGTATATGAGGTCTGTCTGGAAAGTCCAGCCATTGTTAACATAAAGAAAACAGTTTGTGTGAATTGATGCAGACTGGAATGTGCATGAGTGAACAATGATGACTTTACTGTACCAGTCAGTGGGGGTGGTAAATGCCATTGAGTGAGCGTGTTTACTCTGTAGTCGTAGCATTCAAAATGACTGAGCGAGTGGAGCAACAAGTCTGCATCCAATTTTGTGTTAAGCTTGAACATTCCTCCATGAAACTATTCGGATGATTCAGAAGGTTGCAGCTAAGGGCAGCTGGTGATTGGCAGCTTCATCACAACAACTCTCCCGCTCATGCATCACGTCTCATGCAGAGTTTTTTGGCAAAACGTCAAAAATCCCCAGTAACTCAGTCTCCCTACAGCCTAGAGTTGGTGCCCTGTGACTTCTAGCTTTTTCCAAAACTAAAATCACCTTTGAAAGGGAAGAGATTTCAGACCATCAATGAGATTTAGGAAAGTATGACAGGGCAGTTGATGGCAACTGGGAGAACTGTGTGAGGTCCCAACCAAGGTGCCTTCTTTGAAGGGGACGGAGGCATCATTGTCCTATGTACAATGCTTCTTGTCTCTGTATCTCCTTCAATAAATGTTTCTATTTTTTGTATGACATGGCTTGATACTTTCTGGACAGGCCTTGTATATAATTCTAAAATACTATAATAAATTAGTGAGGTATAGATGCAAGAATTAGTAGCCAAAATAAAGAGAGGGAATAGATATCTCAGAACTAGACTTTTACTATAAGAATCAAAGAACATGTATAAAGAACATGGACAAAGCCAAAGAGAGGTAGGATTGAGGGTGGGAGGCTGGGGCGGGTGGGGTGGGGGGAAATGGTGGAGGCAAAATGGAGACAACTGTACTTGAAAACAATAAAAAATATTTTAAAGAAAAAGAAAAAGAACTGAATATAAGTTAAAGGACACAATGCAAAGACAGAATGATATATTATTCAATATAATATAACATGAGCTAAACATCTAAAACAATAATGAGTCTTTCCACATGGTAACATAAATATCAGAAGGACTGAGAGTTAAATGTAAAAATAAGAAACTATAAACTATTAGAAGAAAATACATAAATAATTTATTTTTGTATGTATAAAAGCAATGGAATACATAATGAAGTAAGTGATAAATAAATTTGTCTTGAAATGTAAAACTTCTCATACCAAAAACTATCAAAATGAGAGAAAGCACAATAAATATCATAAGTGAAAGATGAAATATCTTAATTTGTAAAGAAGATTTTATAAGTTAGTAAGAGGAATAAAGGATAAAAATGAGCTGAGCACATAGGTAATTTATAGAAGACCAAAAATACAAATTACTAGTAAGCATATATAAAATATTATTTTTACTTGTAATGAATTAATATCAAAACAGCAAGAAACCATTTTTAATGTGAAAAATGGACAAAAAAATGTTCAACCTTAGCTAAGGCTGTAGTGACTGACACTATCATATAATTTTGGTTTGTGTATAATTTGATAGGGCATTGCTTAAGTGAAGTTTGACCAAGATAATATCCTAAATTTAGGATAGTCTAGAGCTCAGTCCTGTGCCTCTTCTTTTTTTGACTATATTCTTTCCTTCAATGATATCATGAATCCAGTGATTTTAGAAATATAGGCTAATACCATCGAACTATGCATACTCATCTTGGACCTATTCCCTGAACTGTAGACTCTCCTATTCAATTGCCTACCCATGTCCAATGAAATTGTCCAGAACTGAACTCCCAATCATCTCCCATCAACCTGCTCCCTGGCATTCTTTCCCTGTGCAGTTAATAGAAACTCCACCCCTCAGTTGCTTAGGGTGAAAACCCCCACATTAAAACCCCCACCAAATTTTGTTGTCTTCAGCTCCTGTTCTTACCACCTTTTTTGCTATTACCTGGTTCAAGTCACTGCCACGTCCCATCTGGGTTATTGTATAGCCAAATAACTGTGCTTTTACCTGTGTCTACATATAGTGTACCCTCAGCACTGCAGCCAATGAGCTTTTATGACTTCCATAATAAAGCTTTCTACCTATCTGTCTATCCATACATCTATCCATCTATCCATTTATCCATTCATCATTTATATACCTTTTATATATTCATCTTACTGTGGGATTTTTTGATAATAAGAATGAAATTGATTGAGCCTGTTAAAAATACAAGGGTAGAAAAAATGAAAGGCTGATGACAGTAATGACATAAATTTTGTAATTATAGTCATAAAATCTTAGAAACATGAATGTACTTGATGATGTAACTTTAGTAAACAGTTTCTCAATTTTAACAAATATCCTGTATTTGATGTTGGAGATTTCTATTAGATTTCCTACTCCTCAGTAAGCCAAATACTTGTCTTACTGTATTTCTTGTCTCACATTTTGTTGATTGTTTCTTTCAAGTATTTTATTAATGGTGGTTGTTACCAGATTTAACTATGGGTATTTAATGAAAATAATTGAAATATAACATGAGAAGCTAAATGTCTTTGTTCTGATGCTTCTCTTGTTACCTCTAAAAGAGCTATATTTTTTCAGTTGCTGGTAAAATAGAGTTTAATGAAGCATGGAAGCTAATTACAGAAAAACTTTCACTCCAATTACTGAGATTTCCTTCTATCATTTCTACATACTTAGTTTTATAGATTTTTTGAATTCAGCTTTTACACACAAGCCAATTAATCACTGTGCTTTAACTCAGTCTTAACTTGCCTTATGTGAGTAATGATTTCTCTAGTACAAACTGTGGGATTAAAATCAGTACTGATGTGGAGATTGTAGCATTTTTATCATCAAAAATAGCCTTAGGCAATGGTTGTTTTTTTAAATTTATAGGACAGTACCTAGATTACTTTTATTTGGTTGAAAGTATTTTATTGACTACTGATTACAATCGTTACTTATAATGATTTAATAACAAAATTTAATAACAAAAATCTATCCTCTGAGAGGCTTTGATACTTGTTAATATTCTGTGCACTTGAGAGACAAAAGAAATGGGTTGAATGAGTGAGGATTTAAAAGAGAAAGAGGAGATTATGGAAAAAAATAGGAAGGAGGTTGGTTAAAGCTCAAAAAATGTATCCTATAGTTTGAAATCACTTTGCTGGGAAATAATTCAAGTGAAGTAGATGGCTGGGGACTTAATTTTCAGCTTTTGGGATCTTATGAAAGAATGTACAACTTGTATAATGTGTAGACCACATATTTCTTTCTCATCATACTGGATTTTTTTCAGCTTGTTTTATTGAATGAAACTTAACATTAATCTTGTCATCATACTCTAATTTTTTAATTTACTTTTTTCTAGCAGGTAGTTTGGAAAAATCAGTAGAAACAGCTCTTTGGTTTTCATTTCTTCTTTTATGTGTTTTGTAATAAGCATAAAATATCAGTGGAAAGATCCCATTATATGAAAAGTTCTGGCAGAATTATGCACAATATTCAGGCACAATTATGCTTTTAGAATTTAAAGAAATTGAGATTTTGGATATTTTAAAATCTTAGTTTATTTTTAAACCTAATCTATCACAGAAGCACTCTACTTTCAAATATAGCAGGCAATGTATTTTTTTATACAAATAGAAGTAACTTCCTTTTAATCAATTTACTTTTATATATATATATTTAATTTAGAAAAGCATCTCTAAATATTCCTTTGTATTCACAAATGTGAAAAACAGGGATGACATTCTTATACATACAATTTCCTTGATTCAATATTTAAATACTTCAAGAGGTTCCTGTAGTGATGCACAGCTGAACCTCAAAGCAGAGGCAGCAGCCTCCCAAGACGAGTTCCACAGGCAGATGTGCTGGATTCAGTGCACCATGTAAATACATACACGTGAATACCAGTGTAGTAAAGGGAAACCGAATTGCTCTTAAGATACATTAAAGGCCTTTTGTCTGTGGATCAAGAGAGGTAATAATCATCCCACTACAGTCCGTGTTAATGCAGCTTCCAGCTGGATATTTTAAAAGAAATATTATCAAATGGCCACACATGTACCAGAAGATAATTGTGAAGGTATAAAGTTCTGGGAATCTTGCTATAAGTCTTATAGTTAAATGAAATATGAACATTTAGTTTGGCTAATTGAAGACTTTGGGGGAGTTATGACAAGTGACTTAATATATTTGCAACAACATGGGTGGATCTTGAGAATATTATGCTGAAAGAAATAAGTCAGCCAGAAAAAGCTAAGAACCATGTTATTTCATGCATTTGGAATATAAAAGTGAAACTTACAGACACAGGCAACAGTATGGTGGTTACCAGAGGGGAGGGGATGAGGGGCTAGTAAGGGATAAAAGGGACCAAATGTATGGTGACAAAAGATGATTTGACTTTGGGTGGCGGACGCACAATGCAACGTCCAGATCATGTATCATGGAAATACACACTTGAAACCTATATAACCTTGTTAACCAATGTCATCCCAATAAATTTAATTCATTTAAAAAATTAAAATAAGAACATTCAAAGTATTTAAAAATGCAATGATGTATCTTATTCAGGAGAAAATGAACTCCCTGCCAGTAAAGGATACAGGCAGGATGCAGTACAGGTCCCAGCACTAAGATTCCATGGTAATTGTGTCAGAGTGTTTTTGAGTCCTATTATCTATTAGATATTGTTTACAACTCAAACATGCATGTTCAAGGGATCCTGTATAAAAAATATAGGAGGGAGACCTGACTTTGGGTGGTGAACATATAATATAATATATAGATGATGAGTTATGGAATTGTACACCTGAAACCTATATAATTTTATTAACCAGTCACCCCAATAAACTCAAATCAAAATTAAAAAAAATTATAGAACACATTTCTGTAGTAATTAATAATTATTTTCCCCATTTTTAAAATTAGTACATGTAAATATGTTAGTTTTATAAGTGAAACTAACTGGTTTTGCCAAGGTGATAGAATAAATACCATCTTTAAAAATTATGAGGACCCAGCATCCCTGATAGAGCTAAGCCAGGCCAGGCCGATGGGACATGACATGTTTTTCTTGTAGTCTTTAAGTAGACTTCTAGTTGAGCATGAGAGTCTGTGCCTATACTATCATTACGAGGAACTATATTCCTTGGCCTGTTGTATGAAAGCATCATATCCCAAGTATCTGAAAACCATGACTTTTCTATCAGTACCTAAACATGGCAAGGGAATTTAACTATTGGCACATCCACACGTGCTTCTCAGTTGTTACCTGTTGAAATATTACAGAGAGGCATTGAGTTATTTTTGATGTTTTTCTTTTCTAGCAGACCTGGCCACATCTTAAAAGGCAGACTTCATCTGAACCTCAATTTTATTTTTCCTTTCATGTTTCAGAAATTAAACTAAGGTTCAAGGGTTTATTAGAAACATTACAAGCAGATGACAACTTTAACATTTTCTGTGATAATAATTTGGAACATGCAAGTATACACATATATAGTTTGTCATGACTTTTGGCATAGTTTAAGAGTGCTCCAATTTAAACTTTATATTATTGTTAGCCAATATAATTATTAGGACTTTTGTGTATCAGGAAGTAAGCAGTATTAGTCTTCTCTATTAAGGATTATTAAGGACAGGGAGATGTTATATAACTAAATTAAACCCTGAATGACTCAAACCTCTCTCTAGGAATTATATTAAGTACATTCTTTTTAGGTTTCATGTTGGAATTACTTTAGTGCACTAGTGTGGGCTAGTTCGTATTTCATTTTCTCATCACCCTGCCACTAGCCTCTGAGGAAAGAATCACTTGATAATAATAGTCCAGGAATAAGAAGTCAGAGTTGTCCATATGGGGCCATTGGTGACTTGTTCAGTAGACCGGCTTTATTTAGGCCATGGAGGAGTGGGTTCTGTGCTCTGGGTTCCCAGCTGTGATGGAGATATTGCCACCCACCTTGCTTAGTCAGCTGGAGGATGAAAAGCTCCCTCATAGTGCAATTATAAGTGTTAGCAAATATTTAGTATTTGGTGGTTATAATTGATTTCTCCTTTACCGGTTATAAACTACAAGAAGTAGGTCATGCCCTGAACCATTTTTACTCTTAGCCTTTGCCTGGTATTTAGTACCTACTGTTATCTTTAAATATCGATGACAATGGAACCTCATTTGGAGAGTAACTTGGGTGAATAAAATGTTTCTCTATATATGCACACTGAATGCAAAGACACAAATATAATTTAGATTTTTTGGGGAAAATTAAACCATGGATGAATCCACATGCTGCAGATGGTGTCACAGTATGAACAGGTGCTTTTATCTAACCTATTATTTTTTTCGGAACTGCCTCTATTGGTCCATTTTCAAACTCTTCCTAGAGTAAATCTACATCAATGGCTATTGAAACACCTATTTTTGAATGAGATTCTAGTGCTTCCTATGTAGATTTTACCGTTTGCTAGAAAAAGGTAGGATTGTGTAGATGGTTGGATTTTATAAACTGAACATTTTAAAAAAGATATTTTTTATTTCTGTGATTTCTGTTATTATTATTTGGCTATATTTGTTATATTTTATTTTTCTTCCAGGGCTTTGTCTACTTCCCAGCTAGTCTCCCATCTCTTTCATGGTTTTTATGATAATGCCTGAAAGATGCATGTCCTTTGGCTCAGGCTGATTTCTTTTGATTTTGGGTTCATTTAAATCCTATGAAATACTGAAAAGCCACTTTTAGCTCCTTTACTAGTAGTGCCAAATAACCATGGGCACCCCCATCTGGCACAGCAGAGGGTGGCAAGAGGGTGGAGATAATAGGCAAAATAGATTAAAAGAAAAATAAAAATTGTTATGTAAGAAAGAGAGTGGTTGTTCACTGCCCATTGCTTCAGGTGGCACTTCATGTCCTGCTCCTGGGCATGGTCCTGCGGTCAAGGAGTGGGATACACGATGGTATGACCTGGAGGCATTCACTTTTGCTTTTTATGAATCTTGACTTGCCTTGAGACCTCTAAACATTCTCTTCTTTTCTTGTATTAACGTTCTTCCTCATTGCTTATGCCTCGGACTATCTTGAGGAAGCCTGCACCTCCCTAATTTCCACTGGGCTATGTCTGAGATAGAGAAACATCAATTAAGGAAGGATCTATATTATGATGGAATTTAAGTATAGGAAAATTACCATCTTTTACAATTTGCATCCACATCAAAGGGAACTGTGGTTTTGTAGGGTATTGCAGTAATTGCTATGAAGTGGTAAATTAAAATAAACATGATCCTTGCTCTTGTTGTTCAATCTAATGGGAAAGGAAAGAGTTAACCACAGAAATAAACATACAATCCCAGATTGTGATGATGATTGAAATACAATACAGGGAATCATATAAGATTTTAAAGAAAAGGAGAGAGAGTGAAGCTAATTTAGGTTGGAAGGATATAGGTTAAAGAAGCAAAAGAAAAAGTGATAGAATTGGAACATAAAAGCTTGTTAGAAACTGAAATTCTACATGTTAAACTCAGATTACCTCTGTGCTAATAGTCATCTAACTGGTTTGAAGATGGAAAACAATAAAAGGAGAAAAAGCAAACATCTAGTGAGCCCGTTAACTACTAATAAGTCATTAATTAACTGACATTAATTGACAGTGTATGGCCTATACATTCCATGTGTCACAGAATAATTTCAGCCAAACACTTGCTCATGTTGATTAAAAATCTTAATCTAAAACCAATAACAACACATTAATCAGTGTATGGACATATTCACTATATTGGTATCCCCTAATCCTTATTAAGCTAATCAGCATATATATTTAGAACTGAGTCTGCTGCCTTTGTGGGCACATATCAGAGAATATATTTAGGACCAGAGTATAGCTTTACACATACGGTTATCACTTTTAGTAAGGATGAATAAATGTTGTAAGAGCACTTATATGGCCATTTTGTTTCTAAAAACATTTATTTAATAGAAATATATAACTGTTATATAAAGTTAGAAATAAGAGTTAGAAAAAGAAGAAAATATAATAAATCACCCATAATCCCACAACTCACAGAAATATAGCTTGCTACATTTATTCTATGATTTTGTGGACATGTATTTGTTATAAATATATACTACATAAATATTTGTATTTTATTTAAAGAATAGGTCATATTTACCAACCCCCTATTTTTGAATATCTAAGATGTGTGATGATTATATTAAGGTAAACACTGAGAATGGGATTTGCTAGGTCAAAGGGCATGCACATTTTATAGCTTGTATTATTTTTACAGTTTAATTTTTAAGAAGATCAAATGAGCTATAACCAATAAAAGTGTACATGTATCCTTTTTGAGAATAACATTGTTAATATTAGACATTAATCTTTTAATCTTTATGAATTTAAAGGTCAGTACTGTTAGTATGTTTAATTTTTACTCCTTCCAACACACAAGTGCTATAATTATTCCCAATTTACTAATATGGAAATTAGGCTATACGAGATCAAATGACTTGCCTTAGGTCAAACACAGTGAAACTTGGATTTGGACCAGGTCTGCATTACAGATGTAATGATCTTAGTCACTCTGCCCCTTGTTGCATGTTATTACCTGTTGGACAAATATGTCTTTATCATACCTTAATTAATCCTGTTTTTCATATGTTTATTTTTCTAAATAAAGTTTCCTTGCCCTTCCCAATCATCATCTTCCTATACATTGAAAATAAATCCCATTAGTTTTGACTGGAATTGCATTATCATAATCTCACAATTAAACCATACAGCAGAGGCCAACTGAACATTTGTACAGATTGGCTGTTCAGATGAGGTATGGCGGACTCATGTGAAGTAATTCTAGATCTTGAACATAGCTCTTCTAATACAGAGTTAGAGGTTCCACCCCTAGAAGCCAGTGTGAAGATCAGAGGATCCCATTGCTTGTGTACAAACTGGAGGTAGTGTAGGTAAAGTACAATGAACAAAGGGCGGGCTAGATCAGCATTAAGGAGACTTGAGTTCTCGTCAGCTAGTCTCCCAGTCTAGTTGCCATACTCCAGCTGGGAGACCAATCACTTAAGTGCAGCCTCAGAATTATTGTATATTCTTTCATGATATTTCCATTTCTAAGATTAAAATTTAAATGTATATTTAGGAAGATTTTGTGAGAAATATTAGTATCTTTTTAACACCCAGGAAAAGTCAAGACATAGTCTAAATCAGTACTTTAATATTATAACCCTTGTATCAAACTTTTTCTTGACAATAAATGAGAAATTAATGGAAAGTAGCCTTCCCAGGGAGAACCAGTCATTGTTAGAAGAGTAGCAACCCAGGGCAGCCACCAAGTTACACCCACTTGTTCCAATTAAGATGCTGTTTTTTTTAAATTGGGTTGTTTGTCTTCCTGGAGTGGAGTCGTGTGAAATCTTTGTATATTTTAGAGATCAAACCCTTGCCCAAGGTGTCATTTGCAAATATATTTTCTCATACAGTTGGTTCCCTTTTCATTTTGCTGATGTTCTCTTTAGCCATGCAGAAGCTTTTTATTTTGATGAAGTTCCGTTTGTTTATTCTTCCTGTTATGTCCCTTGCCCTAGGGGACATATCGGTGAAAATATTGCTACATGGAATATCTGAGATTTTCTTGCCTATGTTCTCCTCTAGGACTTTTATGGTGTTGTGACTTATATTTAAGTCTTTTACCCATCTTGAGTTTATTTTTCTGTATGGTGTAAGTGGTGGTCAAGTTTCAGTCTTTTGCATGTAGCTGTCCAGATGTCCCAGCACCACTTGTTGAAGAGGCTATATTTACCCCAGTTTATGCTTCTGCCCCCTTTGTGAAATATTAATTGACCATAGAGACATGGGTTTATTTCTGAGCTTTCTATTCTGTTCCATTGATCTATGTGTCTGTTCTTATGTCAGTACCAGGCTGTTTTGATTACCATGGCCTTGTAATATAGTTTGATATTAGGTATTGTGATCCTTCCTACCTTGTTCTTCTCTGGAGAGCATTATGGTAAGTGAGACAAACCAGGTGGTAAAAGACTTCACCTATAAGTGGAACCTAATCAATAAAACAAACAAGCAAACAAAATATAACCAGAGACATTGAAATAAAGAATGAACTGACAGTGACCAGAGGAGGGGGGGGGAAGGGGTAACAGGGGGAAAAAGGGGGAGGGTCATCATGGAACACATATAAAAGACACATGGACAAAGCCAAAAGGGAATAGTATCAAGGGCGGGAGGCAGGGATGGGTTGTGGTGGGGAGCGGTGGGGGGGAAATGGAGACAACTGTACTTGAACAACAATTAAAAAAAAGATCCCTCTTGTCTAATGGCACAATATAAAATTCCAGTCCATCCAAAGAGACTTATGTGTTTAATCTGACAGTTATTAGGTGGTTTCAGAGTGCCCTCTAAAGTAGTAAAATCAGTGGTCTCATAATTTTATCATGTTTTTAATGATTCACACATTTCAATAAATTACAGAGCACAGTACACTTAGAAGTAATTCACTCATCCAACCATTCTCAAGGTAGTTAAAAACCATTCTTCCATTTGGTAAGGAAGCAAGTAAAACCAAAACCCCAAGCCAATATCCTCTTTACTGTTAATGGTAACACTTTATTATTTTAATCTTCTGTTAGAAGAGTTTTGATTTTACTAATGGCTTATTAACTTCATAATAAGTATTGTGTGGTTAAAAGAAAACGGAAACTAGTTTTTAAAAGGAGGTAAAATATTCTATGCTGAGAGCTGAGGCTTGACAGGAAGTTTATTCAAGAATTCATAAATATTTAGATAACTATTGATGCATAGGTTGGAGTTTAAAGATCTGTTTCTGGTTCCAGTATTTGATAATAAATGTTGATTAAGTTCCTGCTTACGCTCAGGACTTTGCTCCAGTCTCTGGGATGACACTGATGAATCAGACCATTCCCGTCACATGAGACTTGCAACCTGGCAAGACTGATAAAATCAATTTCTGCTTTCTCTGACCTGCTGATAATGTTTTATAATTATTTCAAGAGGTACTTGGCCTCCAGGCCTGTGATACCTGGAAGAATGTAGACCAAGAATCAGAGGGTGACAGATACACATTTACTGAATATTATGGCAGAGTCAGTGTTCGATTCTGATTTGTAGAGTTCTGACTCCAAGTCCATGCTCTTTGTATCACTTACATGTTCCAGACCTACTATGTTCCAGATGCTGTGCCAGACACTGGTGGTGAAGCTGTAAACAAGACAGGCAGGGTCCTTGCCTCATAGAACTTACAGTACAGTAGGATAGACAGACATGATTGCATAAATAATTAATATTCTCCAATTTCCTAATAAAAACCTAAATGATTATGAAGTGTTAGCATTCAAGGTAAAAAAAAAAATTGGATATTTTTAGACAACCCTAGAGAAGGGTGGGTGGTTATCGCCTGCATTGAGAATAAGTTCACTATTCCTAAACATTCTGTGCCCCGAGATATAGTGAAGTCTCTGAACCCTAAAGTGTACAACTATGTGATCTTTGATTACTGCTTTGTTAAGTACTCTGAAGCTAAATAACAGCATGATTGTGACAATCTCTAGTTTCTGTTTTTATTAATCCATAAGAGGTATGCAATTTTACTAAACTGAATTGCTATAATTACAACTAGAAACAGCAAAACTTGAAATTTTAGTAAGCTTATGTTGCCTAACTTGGGATGTATATTAGATTCATATTAGGACTTTTCAATATTGAAAAAAAGTTCTTGTACTCTTATTGTTGGAGTTAGACAAAGATACTTTCAATTGTACAGGTGCTTAAGGTGTTACATTTCAAAATTGTATACAAATTTTATTTCTTAAATTCCCTTAATTACCTAAGTTTTCTTAGGAATGGTATTTTAATGAACAGAGTTCAGAAAGCCATAGGAGCTAACTGAAGCCAATAACCATACACTATCACTATAAGAAAGTACTGAATGAAAACATATCTAATAATGGTCCTGCCATCAAAACTGTTACTTATATGTGACACATACATACAACAGAAAGATCTGCTTCTGTCATCTAAATTTGGTGGAACACTAGAGCTAATATTTTTAATATTAAATTTATCTTTAATTGATTTTAATCCTCACCTGAGGATATGTTTATTGATTTGAGAGACAGAGAGAGAGAGAGAGGGAACTTTGATATGAGAAAGAAACATCAATCAGTTGAGTCCTGCACATACCCTGACTGGGGATCAAACCTGCAACTTACCTATGTTCCCTGACCAGCAATCAAACCTGAAACCAACTGAGCTCCAGCCAGCTGAGCCAGCCAGCCAGGGCTCTCTTTAATTGGTTTGAAGGAAGTTCTTGTAATGAAATTTCCTTATAAACCCACAGAGAAAGAGCTTCACTCATTTGGCTTTTTGAGAACTATTACAAAAGATTCAAAAATAAGGCAAAACCAAACAAGCAAACAAATGATAAAAAAAAACAGCTAATTTTTCTTTCTCGATATTTTCTTTTTAAAGTATTTTATAGGGGATTCAAAGGAGATGATGGAAAAACCCAAATCTTAAATGTTATGACCTTTACTTTCTAACTAATAAAATGTGTGACCTGAGATTATTATTTAATATTAATAAACTGCCCTTCTCTGTTGGCAGTTGTGCATGCGAATGTTATTGTCAAAGTGTGAGTTATTTCTCAGGAGTAAATTTTCTAGTTGATTGAGACTTGTACTTTGAAAAGAATCTTGTGAAAAGCTTTTCAAATGGTATCACATATTTTCCTTAAAATGTGTGTAAAGAAATGATATATTATGTAAATTATGAGAATATTTTCTTTCTTATTTTATTATTTATTTATTTATTTAGACAGAGGGGAAGGGAGGGAGAAAGAGAGGGAGAGAAACATCAATGTATGGATGCCTCTTGTGTGCCCCCTACTGGGGACCTGGCCTGCAACCCAGGCAATGTGCCTTGACTGGGGAATCAAACTGGCGACCCTTTGGTTCACAGACCGACGCTCAATCCACTGAGCTACATCAGCTGGGGCAAATTATGAGAATATTTTCATCACAGGGTAGCGCTACATCTCCTCAGGGACTCAAAGGTGTACTTGTTTAATCCCATTGTTCCAAATCCCGTAACAGAGAAAGACAGTCAGTTCTTTATAGGTTTAAGGATGGCCTTTTAAAATACTATACCAACATAACTTATCTTTATGTTTGTTCATATTTGTATTATCTTTCGCACAAAATTGTAGACCTCATAAAATTGAAATCAATGTAAAACAAGACAACAGTCATACATAAACTCTTACACATATACATATAGGTAAAGGCTTAAACACAACGGAGGTGTATCCAGCCACTTGGAGTGTCATTGTGACTAAACTTGGTCATATGAAGCTTTTGATTTCCCTGGCAACTGAATTAAAAAGAGAAACGCTATCTATTAAAGGAAGCAAACAGATTTGTCTAAAGAGTTATAAACTTTCTTCTGGCATTGAATTCAAAAAGGACTTTGTCAGGTAGAGCTATCAGTTTGCAAGCAATAGACCATATTGGCTAAGATCACGGATCAGCAGACTTTTTGTATACAGGACCAGATAGTACACAGTTTAGATTTTGTAGGCTATATAGTCTGTTTCAGCTTCTCAGCTTTGCCACTGTAGCATGAAAAGAGCCATAGATAATATGTAAGTAGACATAGCTATGTCCCAATGAAACAGTATTTATAGACACATTAATTTGAATTTTACATATTTCTACGTCATAAAACACTATTTTTTCTTTGATTTTTAAAAAACCATTTTAAAATGTAAAAATCATTCTTAGCTCACTGGCCATACAAGCACAGGTGGTGGGCCAGGTTTAGCCCTCAGGTCTTAGTTTGCTGATGTCTGCTTATGATTATTGGATAAGGTTGTCAGATTTTTAACCTATTTAAAATGGCAGCATCTCCACCCCTAACATCCTTAGGTACTGTCCATGATTTAGTTTTATTCATAGAATTTCTCATAATCTGAACTATTTTATATATATATATATATATATATTTTACTTCTTTATTTATTGATTGTGTCCTATTAGAATAAACATTTTGTGCAGACAGGGAATTTTGCCTCTTTTGTTCACTGTTGAATAATTAGCACCTAGAATAGTGATTGGTACATGTAGATGTTCAATAAATATTTATCAATTGATTTAATTCTGGGTCCCATAAAAATTTGGTAGCCATTAATATATAAAAGATAGTGAAGACCTAGCTATAATCACTCAAAATGATGTTATAGCTAGGAAAGAGAAAAAAGCATAAGATCAAATTTTGAGAAAATGCTACATTTAGATGAAGTAGATGAAAATGGCCAGAAAAAACATTGAGTAGTGGCTGGTGATATCAGATGGAAAGCAGGAATATTTGATTTAATAGAATCCAAGAAAGAAAATGAACAATTGTCTTGAAGTCTTCTAAAAGTTAAAATTAAATGTGAATAATTTCATTTGGATTTTTCAACATGGAGCTCACTGGTGAACTTGATAAAAGCAGATTTATCAGAGCTGAGGAGACAGAGGCAGCATTGAAATGAGGAAGAGTAATGTGTAGTGATTAAGACAGTATGATTTTGGCATAGGGATAACCAAATTAATATATGGTAATGATACAACTTAATGAGTTTAAAAATAACTCCAAACATATTGGGAGACGTTGTATGTTATGAGAGAGACAGGCCGTATACATCAGTGGAAAAGACAAGACCATTCAATAAATGTTATTGAGATTAATGGATACTCATCTAAGAAAAAAATTTCAATTTGACCTCTCCTTCACATCATATCAATCAATTCTAGACTTTAAGACTTAAATATGAAAAGTGGCATCATTTTTTTAACAGAAATAGAAAAATATATATATTCTGAAATTCATAAGGAACCACAAAGGCCCACAATAGCCAAAATGATCTTGAGATAGAAGAAAAAAACTGGAAGCATCACACTTCCTGATTACAAAATATATTTCAAATATACGGTAATTAGAGCAGTATGGTATCAGCATAAAGACTGGCATATAGACCATGGAACAGAATAGAGAGCCCAGAAATGAACTCATGCATACACAGTCAACTGATCTTTGACAAGCGTGCAAAGAATTCACAATGGGGAAAGGATAGTCTCTTCAACAATGGTGTTGGGAAAACTGGATACTCCCATGCAAAAGAATGAAATCGGATCCTTACTGTACACCATGAACATAAGTCAACTCAAAATGGATTAGCTACTTAAACATAAGATCTGAAACTGAAAATCTCCTAGAAGAAACCACAGGGGAAGGCTTCATGACATTTGTCTTTGCAGTGATTTTTTTGGATATGACACCAAAAGCATGGCCAGCAAGAGCAAAAATAGACAAGTGGAACTACTTCAAACTAAAAAGTTTTTGCACAGTGAAAGAAACAATTAACAGAGTTTAAAAGCCTACAGAATGGGAAAAATATTTTCAAACCCTATATAGGGGTTATAACCAAAATACATAAGGAATTCATACAACTCAATAGCAAAACAAAAACAAAAACAAAAAAACCCCCCAATTTATAAATGAGCAATAGCTTAAATAGATATTTCTCCATAAAAAACTAACGACCAACAGACACATGAAAAGATGGTCAACATCATTAAACGTCTGGAAAATGTCAGTCAAAATCACATTTCCCTGATACTACCTTGTACCTATTAGGATGGTTGTACTAAAAAGGGCAAAAAATGCTAAGTGTTAGAATAGTGCATCTATGAAAAACAGTATGGAGGTTCTTCAAAAATTAAAAATACTGCAACATATTATCTTGCAATCCCACTTTGGATATTTACCCAAAATAATTGAAATCAGGATCTGAAAGAGATATTTGTACTCCCATGGTCATTGCAGTTTTATTTACAGTAACCAAGAGGTGGAAACAACCTAAATGTTCTTTGACAAATAAATGGATAAAGAAAATACAGTATAGATGAATGGATATAAAAGCTGTGGTATATTTATACAATGGACTACTACTCAACCATAAAAGAGAAGGAAATCTTACCCTTTGTGACAGCATGATTGGAACTGGAGAGCATTATGCTAAGTGAAATACGCCAGTCAGAGAAAGGCAAATGCCATATGATTTCACTCAAATGTGGAATCTAATGAACAAACTAAACAAACAAGTAAAATACAAACAGACTCACAGATACAGAGAAGAGAATGATGGTTTCCAGAGTGGAGAGGAGTTGGGCAGCTGAGTGAAAAAGGTGGAGGGATTGAAAAGTATAGATTGATAGTTACAAAATAGTCATGGGGAAAGTAAAGTACAGCATAGGAAATAGAGTCAGTAATATTGTAATAACTATGTATGGTGCCAGTTGGGTACTGAAAATATCAGGGGAATGCTTTGTAATTATATGATTGTCTAAGCACTATGCTGTACACCTGAAACTAATATAAAATAATATTGAATATAAACTATAATTTAAAAAAATCTAAGAATAGATAAATCACAATAAAAAAAAAAAAGGAAAAGAACTACAAACTATTGTTTATTGAAGAAACTACACTTCCCTGTAGTAACAGAAGATAACTTTGAGCCGTGGAATCTAGCAAGACACAGAAGAAATATCCCCTTGTGCAGTCTTTCCTTGCTCGCTTCCTCCTCCTCCTCAGCACCCAGAGGATCACCTATGATCTCTGGTTAAGAAGAATACATTGCAAATAATCATAAACAGGAAAAAAGGCCTTCATATAAAAATAATGGAAAATAAGTAAAAAACAAAACTTTTCAACATGAAAGCACAAAAACCTATGATGATACAGAAGAAAACCAATATAACACTCAGGTTAAATGTAGTGAAACAAGCAATTTAAGACAGGAAAGTACTTCATGAGTCAGAAATCTGAAAATTTATGGTATAGAAAGAGAAATATAGAGAGCTGATCAAAACCAGAAAATAAATAAAAGAAAAAAAAGATAAAATAGCCTTATAAATAAAGACTTAATTACAAGATGCCTATATTCAATGTTCTGTTACATAATAATGATTATAAGAAGACATATAGAGGATTAAATGAAGAGAGCAAAAAGTTAATGAAACAGAAATGAAGAGGTGTAAAGGGTGCAGACATAGAATAGGGGTCACAGGCATGAAGACCTAACATACGTATACTTGGTACCTATCAAAACATGAAATAAAACAAAAAGAACAGAACTAATGTTTAAAATTCAGGAATCATGCCTGAAACAAACAAAACCCCCCAAACTATCTATCTAGCCCACTGCATACCGGGGAAAATGGACCTGTTATTATAAACTCCAAGGTATATCCTACCAGTGGGAATATGCAAATGTAAGGGAAATATAGTAGAAATGCTAGGTATTGATGAGCACCCATTGTAAGTGTATATTCATTATTTTAAAGTGAAAGCATTCATCAGAGTTGTGTGATACATCTAGCCAATGAGGGAAGAATCAGGGGTGGGTTTTCATATGTATGAAGAATGATAGGAAGCGTTTATAATGATGAACTACAGGAATCTATGCTAGACATTCGTCAAGGGAAGACAGGAAGGGTTGAGTGAGTAGTGAGAAAGTATTCAGAGTGGTCTGTGGTTTGAGGATCTTAATCCAGTTAATGAACTTCTGCTGACAGCGTGCAACAATTTGCCTGTTGTAGAGGTGTTTAGAGGTATTTAATTCCACAATGACTACATTATCCACACAAGGCTCTGTTTGACAATTTATACCTTATATCGGGAAATATATGAGCTTTCTGATTCAGTCAGAAACTTCTGACAAGGGGTAAGCTAAATGCACAAAATGATTACATTTATTATGGCAGCGAGTGGGTAAAGATTAGGGTTAGTTTGAGGAGCAGAAATACATCAAAAGATTAGAAAATTCAGGGTGAAAGACATGTGGCCATGTTGTTATAAATTGTTGAGAGTGTTGTCAGGTAGACTGAGTTTGTACGAAAGGGAGCAGGGTACCAAATGTGAGGATCTTTCAGGAAATGTTTCCAAAAGGACCATGTGAAATTGCAAGAACCACATTAAGCATTCTGAATGAGACCTAGATTCTGTTATCAGTGTGTCACCAACTGTTACAAGTTGACCTTGATAAATTTCTGTGGTCTCTGCATTCAGAAGCATTGCCGTGTGATAAGAAGAGCAGGAGGGCTTGAAAGTCACCCAGACCCTGGATCTCTTACTAGCCTTTGTGAAATGGGAAGAACGCCTGCACTGTATACTTGTTGAAAGAGTTAATTTTCATTTTCTATTCTTTCAAAACCTGAACTGAGTCTAAGAAAGTAGTATTGAGATACCTGCTGATCCGTGTTTGAACCTTAGGGAAGGGAAATTTGGTTTGCTTCTCCACTGAAGTACTAGATACTGTGATTTCACAAATAGGCATAAGGCTGCTGACCATCCCACGAAAGGTATTCTGTAAGTCACTCAGGTGTTTGGCCTTGCCCAGTGTGTGGCTCACATCTCATTGATAAAATAATGTACTTTTTGTTGTTGTTGTTAAAATATCTTGCTAATCCAATAGACTAGAGGCTTCTGAAGGTAGTGGTTGTGTACTGTTTTGTCTATATCCAAAAGATATAAGCGTGTTTCTGGCATTCATGGGTGACCAGCGAGCCCATGAACAAATGAAAAAGCGAACAATGCTAGAGCAGTTTGAGAGTGCTTTGAAAACCTCTGTGAACTTAGGGAAAGAGTTAGTTTCTCTTGTTTGATGTCACTGCCTCAGATCAGATAGAATTTGAAAACTTATTATATAATAAATACTTTTTTAAAGGGAAGATTATAGTATAGTTTGTTCAGTTAAAAAATATCACCAAGGGCCAAACAAACTCTTCATCTAAATCAAAATTTCAGTACAGTTTTGAAGTGTCCTGGGCATGTACAATGAAAAGGGAATATTTTATGAAGAGCTCTGTTATAAATTAAAAGGTTGCAAATTGATTTCCCAGAGCAGAGTTTTTTTGGGCCAAAGCCCTTGGCTTTGTGCTAGAGGCTAATGCCTCAGGTCAGAGGTTTGGCATTCAGTCTCCTCTGGAGCTGAGGGACAAATGCCAGTTGTCCCTGGTGAGATTCAGCTAATCTTCCTGTCCAGCTGGCACATGTAAATCCAAGGCATACAGACATTACTATTGAGGGGCTTCCTCAAGGGTTTTGGGGTTTATGTAAAGTAACACAAAAGTGTGTTAATGGCACCAAATGCAATATCCTGTTATTACTTGATGTTCTGGGGGCCCTGGTTATTAGGAGGGCTATTGTCTTGCTCTCAAAAGGAAGGAACACAACTTCTAGTTTTGCTAATTCAAAATTGTAACTTTTTAAAAAATTTATTTTGAGATAATTGTAGATTCACATGCAGTCATGAGAACTAATACAGAGAGATTCTATATACTCTTAGTTTCCCTCACAACTAGGAACTTGACATTGATAGGAATCACCAACTTTATTCAGATTTCTCCAGTTTTAAGTGCACCCATTTCTCTTCTCTCTCCCTCTCCCTCTCTGTTTGGTTCTATGCCGAACAACTTTAACACAAGTTTAGATTCATGTAACCACCACCAGTCAAGTTACAGAACAATTCCCTCATCAGGATCTCCTGTTACCATCTAATTTCCCTCTTCACCCACGTTTCTAAATTCTGGCAACCACTAATTTATTCTCTATCTCTTTTGTTTCATCATTTCAAGAATGTTCTATAAATATAACAATGCAAAATTTTGAGATTCGCTATTTTCATTGAGCATAATTCCCCAGAGATCCATCGAAATTATTACCTATAACGATTGTTTGTTCCTTTTCATCACTGAGTAGTATGCTATGTGACAGATGTACTGAGTTTGTTTAACCATTCACCAGCCTAAGGCAATCTACATTGTTTCTAGTTTGGGGCTATTACAAACAGAGCAGCTGTGAACCTTCAGGTGTAGTTTTTTGAGTGAACATAAATTTTCATTTTCCTGGGATAAATGCCCAAGAGTGCAGTTGCCGGTAAGCACACGTTTAGTTTTGTGAGGAACTGTCATACTTTTTTTCCAGAGTGGATATACAATTTGTATATGTAGTACATGAGCAATCTAATTTCTTTATATCCTCACAATTTAGAGTTATCACTACTTTTTATTTTGGGTGGTTTTGATGATATCACATTGTGGTTTTAATTTGTATTCCCTTAAGGGTTAATGACCTTGAACATATATTCAAGTGCTTCTTTTTCATCTTGTATATTTTTGTCAGTGAAATATCTTTCCAAACCTTGTGCCCATTTTCTAATTGGATTTTTTAATGTGAAGTTTAAGACTTCTTATAAATTTTACATATTCATTTCTTATTGGATATGTGATTTGCAAGTAAATGTTTTTCCCAGTTTGTAGTTTATCTGTTTATCTTTTCATCTTTTCATTTTCTTTAAGCTTTATAATTTTACATTTTATATTTAAATCCGTAATGCATTTTGAGTTCATTTTTGTATAAAGTGTGAGACCTGGTTAAAGGGTTTGTGTGTGTGTGTGTGTGTGTGTGTGTTTTGTTTGCTTGTTTTTTGTTTTTGGTAAATGTATGTGTCCAGTTTCTCCAGCACCATGTTATAAAGGCTGTCTTTCCTCCCTGCAATACTATACTGTCCTCATTACTACAGCTATACAGTATGTCATAACATTGGGTAGGGTGATTCCTACTGCGTTATTACTTTATTACTGGTCTTAGCTACTCTAGATATTGCACCTTCTTATATAAATTTTAGAATAAGCTTTTTGTCTATCTTGATAGAAAAACTTTTTGGGAATTGCATTAAACTCATAGATCAATTTGGTGAAAATTGACATATTTACTATGTTGGGTATTCCAATGCATTAAAATGATATATTTCTCCATTAATTTAAGTGTTCTTTGATTTCTTTCATCAGCATTTTGTAATTCTCAGGATACAGATCCTGTCTATGTTCTGTTAGATTTATACCTACATATTTCATTTTATAAATTATAAATGGTATTATGCTTTTAATTTTGGTTTCCATATGTTCATCATTATGTTTTAGATTTTTGAATATTTCTTTGGTATTTGGCTCTCATACATTGCTTTTCCTTACAGTTAGCAGTCTCACCTCCAGCAAAGTTTCTATCAACCTGCTGTCTTTGATTTGCCGTAGTCAGAAACCAGATCATGTTTGTAGGGTGTGGATCTTTGGTAGGGTTCCTTGCAGCATTAAATGACACCTGAGAGTGTCTGTTACATGTAAGTACTACATGCTCTGTGACAAACAGTCTATTCTATTCAAGGACATTTTTACTTTGTTATTCATGGCTACTTTCTGTGTGATAAGAATTGTGATAGGTTTAGTTTATGAATAGTGTTACTGACATGTCTAGTTGCTCAGTTATGAAGACATTGATGACAAAATTTTTTTTTTGCTTTGTATCGCTTTATTAAATTAAAAGTTTTATATAATTAGCATTAGCTCACTGGCCACTTTTGTTCTTTGATATGCTAAATCAACATTCTTTTTGGCATTGGTGGGTAATAAAAACATCATTTATGTTGGTCATCACAGTATATTTCTTTCCTTTTTTTCTTTTTTTTTTAAAGTAATGGTAAAGGAATTCTATTTTTTATTTATCTTTTTTTTGGTATATTTTATTGAGTATGCTATCATAGTTGTCCCCTTTTTTCTCCCTTTATCCTGTCAAATATTAATGTAAGTAATACACAAACCAAAATTTACTTAGGTCTAATCTAATTTCCTCTAAATGCTTTAAATAATATTAACAAAACATGCTACAGAAAAAATATGATAATTTGGTTTCTAGGATATTGTAGAATACTAATGAGCTTTAAAGATATCTCTTAAACTTAAAAATAAATAAATGTAAATATATAAATATTTGGTCTGTCCATAAAGTATCCAGTCATGTACTATGAAAAATAGAGACATTTATTGAAGAAGATACAAGATACAAGAAACATTGGACATAGGACAGTGACACCTCAGTGTCCTCCAGAGTAGGGACCTTGGGACCTCACACAGTTCTCCTAGTGTCCCTCCCACTGTTCAAAACAATCTGCAAAACACTTTGTTGGAATCATCATCAGCTGCCCTATCATATTTTCCTGAATCTCATTGATTGTCTGTAATCTCTTCCCTTTCAAAGGTGATTTTAGGTTTGGGAAAAGCCAGAAGTCACAGGGCATCAAACCTGGGCTGTAGGGAGGCCAAGTCACCTGGATGATTTGATGTGTTGCCAAAAAATTCTGTATGAGACATGGTACATGAGTGAGTGCGTTGTCATGATGAATCTGCCAATCACCAGTTGCCCATAGCTGAGGCCTTTTGAATCATCCAAACAGTTTCCATGGAGGAATGTTCAAGCTTAATACAAAATTTGATGCAGATTTGTTGTTCTACTTCCTCAGCCATTTTGAATGTGACAGCCACAGAGTACACATACGTGCTCACTCAACAGTGTCTACTGCCCCCACTGACTAGTACAGTGAAGTCATCATTGTTCACACATGCACATTCCAGTCCACGCTCCTTGGCGACCAGGTTACATTAATATTGTGCAAACCTTTCTCTTTATATTAACAATGGCTGGACTTTTTCTGGACAGACCTCATATAACTATTTATATATATTCCCCCTATACTGCTTATGGCACATGCAAATAAGAAAAGTGAGCTTATTTTACGGTACATATGTTCGTAAATATGTTCGGCTGTTGTCAGTATGGTCAGATAATGGAAGTACTGATCATCACTTCCTCCTGCTGGATACATGAGGAACTCATTCTTTCAAAGAAACTAGGAGCCTCATTTGTAAGGTGACTGTAAAAAGATCATGGCCAGGTAGTTTCCAAATTGTTTCCACTCTGGATAATTAATAAAATATACTTTAAAATAAATTTTTAATTTTAGAAAATATGTTCACACATTGAAAAGAATTCTTAGTCAGATATATGCACATTGAGAAGAACAGACATGAGATTAAGAATAGAGAACATAGAAAGTTGGAGCTTTATCAAAGTCCTAACTTTGAAAAGTTAGTGGCCCCAAATATCTGCAGGTGCAACAAATTAAAAAGTGCTAACAGTTGCTATTTTTTTCCTTACTCACTACTGCAAAACCAAGACCATGGAAAACGTGATAGAATTGGTTCTCTGTGTTTTTTAAACAAAAAGCTTAAGCCTCACTTTTGTGCATGAAGTCTATTCACAGGAAATTTATCTCTAAAGTGAAACCCATGAATTTCCACCTATAATCTCTCACTGGTTATAACAGTCTTCTCTTGCTAAATATGACCTTTCACTTTTAAATAATGAAAGTTAATTTGCTTTGGTTTTATTTCATTACATTGTTCCTGAGTTAATTCCTCAGCGGTGTTGATAACCCCAGGAGTTGGCAGACTAACCTCCAGACAGCTGCCCTTCCCTGATCCACGTGGCTGACTCATTATGACTTTTTTTAAAAAATAAGATGAGCTTTCTTTTCTTTCCATAAAATGGATGAGAATTGAATGCCTGTAGAGAACTTTACTTCATTTTCTGGCATTCCCAGGAAGTATTGTGAAAATATTTGATGTTTAAATGTCACTTGCCTGAATCTTCCCACAGATTTTCACTAACTTAATACCAATTAATTGGATTGGTGAGGAGAGATTAATCAGCAGTGCATAGCTTAATTGCATCAAAGGAAGCAGTAAATTTGAGAATATCAGTGGTTGCTTCAATGCCTAGCATAATATCATCAATGTGTTTATTCCTTTGTTCTAAGAAAGAAAACAGGGAACTCTTCTTCACTTAGCAATTATTATTAAAAATAGCTGACACTTCATTACTCTTGATAGGGGATTTTATAGATAATCAATAAAAAAATTTACTTTAGAGCGCTAATGGAACTCAGTAGGGAACCTTATTTAGTTTAGCACTTTTAGACACTTAAAGTCAAGTCTTTATTATCCCCATTTTCACATTAGAAATTTGTTATAGATTAAAGTGACCAGTCTGTGGTCACTGAACTAGGGTGCAGGGGAAGGAGACTGCTAAAGACTGATGCTCTCTAGCCTTCTATGTCATTATACTCTACAAATCTACTTCTGTTTAACATAAAGTTACCTTTTCTCATTCAAATGCAAATGGAAGATTTAGGGGGGTTTTTTATTAAAAACATGTGAGATACTCTCATACTACTGGTATAAGTGTAATTTGGTACACCTTTTCTGAACGGCAATTTGTCAGACTTAAAAGTTATTTTATATTTTACCCATTAATTTTACTTCTAAAAATGTCTGTTCTTAATCAGATATAGGTACAAGGTATTTGTTACAACTTGATTTATGAAAGGGAAAACTAAAAATCTCAATATTGAATTATAATGCAGTGGTTAAATTAATTGTGTTCATTTATATAATGGAATATTATGCAGTGATTCAAATTATATTTTAAATCAGTATTTTATGGCATAGGAAATGATTATATTATATTACTAGGTGATTATAGCAGGAAATAAACCTTTGGAGATTCAAGTTTTATGAAACCAGTATATAATATATAAATATGTGTAAATAATGGAGAAAATTTATTTTCTTCATTTTTTAAATTTCTTACATGTGTAATGCTTATTAAAATACATTTTAAAGTATATGCAAAGAATGAATAAGAGAGAGGATAAAGCTGCCTTCTTTTGACTCTCTCCAGTCAAACATTTCCTCAAAGGATCTTGATTCAACTTATTGGCCTCTAATTAAAGTATTTAAGCTCACTCTTCTTCTAAATTACTGCTACCATAATGGATGAAAGTAATGGAGGAAGGGAACTCAGGAGAATGACATTTATGAAATGTTCTAACTATGCTAATGTCTAGCTTAGGTCCTTTTCATAAATATATTTAAACATATTTCAAATAAGGTGACTTACTTTTGGCAAGTAGTAATAGATTAAATAATTTATTAATGAATCATTATGTCTTTACCAACACACTAAAACATATAATACATTTATTGGAAGTAAAATTAAAGCGTTTAGGAATTAAAACAAATTTGCAAAGAAATCTATGCAGTTCTGCGGTGATGGTAGTGGTGACAGTGATTTCCTAATAAATAAACTATAATTTGGGTAATTGGACTCTAAACGATTTTCAGAAATCAGCATTGATATTTTTGAACTATGCAAAGAACCAAAAAACTAAGAAAAATGCTAGATGTTGTATTTTATTCCTGGTTGAGCTTCATTGAGGAGCATGGCTTAAAGTTGGAAGTCAAGAGTTTTAGGTTTTGCTAGTAATTTATTGAGAAGCCTTGAAGAAATCACATAGTCTTGATGCTATACAGTTGCCTTATCTGTGAAATAGGAGCCTGGACTAGGCACAGAGATTTTTCAAGCTATTCCTGCCTGGAAGCTCTCGGGAGGCAGGCACTAGGAGGGGTTTTGCTCATGGATCCCGATGGGCTGCATAGTAACCAGCATGTAACTAACACACACCTAGCACTCGATAGCTATGAGGTAAATAATGAGTAACTGTGCCCCTGCCTGGGAGTCTGCCTTCCCCTCAGAGCTTCACCCAGTGTGATTCTGCTTATATAAGCTTTACATTGGGCGTAAGGTAATATTTCATTAAAAAACCAAAGAAACGCTTTACTGCTGAAAATAAAAATTTGAAACCATTAGGTTAAAGTCCTTTGAACTCTGTGATAGTTTAATGTTACTATTGTGTGCTGTTATTATTTCTTTAGAAATACAGATCACAATACCTCTTACTCTCTTTTCCCTTTCTTTACACTACCAGATTCTTTGAGAGAGATGTGTGTAAATTAAAAATTTATGGCAGAGGGAGGATGGTCTGTGCTTGGTGGATAAATCCGAGTTGACTGGACAGAGAAGGGGGATGATGGGGTATGCCAGTCAGAAGGAACGGCATGTACAAAGGCAGAGTCATGAGAGAGTATGGAAAGTTCAGAGAGGTGAGAAATATTGTGTGACAGAATGCGAAGTTGGAGCAAGGTAGTAAGAGATGTGTCTGAAGGAGGCTCCCATCGTAAAGAGCCTTGTATGCTTGGTTAGGATTTTGGCATTACTTGGGGAAGCAAGCCATTGGATATTTTAAGAAAGCGAGATAACATGATCGCATTTGTGTTGTACTAAGAGTTCCCTAGTTGCAGTGTTGAGATTAGATCTTTGGAGCCTGAGGGACATCTTTTAAGATACCACTTGATCTTGGATTTAATGGAACTGATATCATAAATAATTTCAAAAGACTTTTCCAGACCATGGCATTATTTTTTTCTTCAGGGTTTGTTTATAGAATTCTAAAAATTATTCCTTATATACAGCCCTTCCAAAGAGAAAACTTATTGTCTTAATGAAGAATCTAATTTTATATGTATCCTGGTATGAAGAGGGAATAAACAATCAACCTGAAGACAAACAGAAGTCATTTTAACTTGAATATTTTCTATTGGAATATAATTTCATTTGTTTACAACTATGATATACCCATTAGGGAATTTACAAGAGACTGGATATGACATTCAAGGTAGAGTACACTGAGATTGGGATTAATGGACCAGATCTTAGTGTCATCTTGAATTATAATTTTATTTTATCACTTAAAACTAAATTTTTACTACCTAAGACATTTATTAGTGCCTTCATTTACAGAAAAAAAAAATACTATACTCATATTTGAATGACAGACACACCATGTAAGGCACATGCTCTATCTAGGAATGGGGACAGAGCCGGGTCTATTTTAACACTGAGTTTTAACTTGTCAGTTTGTGACATCCAGATTTTAGTATATACCATCAATCAAAATAATAGATCTGTCATAAGTTAAGTAAAACAAAAAAGGAAAGAAGCACTTAAAATAATAAAAATCGTCTTTTGATATGCTACTAAACACAGAATGTTGCTAACATTGGAAGATTTCATTTGCAGCATGAATCCTGAAAGAAATAATTAAGAAGACATAAAATGACTATTACCAAAATGAATCTAAAATAATGAAAATCCTGTAAGGTAAATGGGATAGAAATAGAATGATCCATTTTTCCATTAAGCTATTCAGTATAATGTTAATGTGTATGCATTTTAAAATTATTTTTACTTTTTTGTTTCCTAGCACTGATTTTATTTTCAATGTGAAATATCTTTGGGTTCATGCTGAAATATTTTCTTAATTTTGCCTGGAATCTCATCAAACATCCAAGATGCAGAATTTAGACAGGGGTGGAAAATGAAAAATAGCAAATTGCTTTTGTAGGGAGCTAGAGTGACAATAAACTTTGTAGGAATACTCATTTGCAATGAGGATAATAAAAAACAACATTTCTTTAGCTCTTGCCATGTACAAGGCTAATCTGGGCTAACCTTTCATTTAATTCCTGTAATGATTTAAGCCTATGAAATTAGCACTACCAACGCAATTCACAAATGTGGTTTAGTGAGATTAAGTAACATAAGTTATAGAGGTATTGTTAGATTTTGTATACCTTAGGTTACAGGGGTAGTAGGTGATAGATTTGCACCCAGACGTATGTCTCCTTGAGCCCAATCTTTTATACTACCTTTAAGTCATGAGTAATGACTTCTAAGCAGCACATGCTCCATGTCATCTGGTCGTGCCCTCTCATTTTTCTCATTGTATTATAATTGTTTCATTGTATTATAATTGTCTTTACATGCCTAATTCCCCCTACTGCATGGTTAGCTCCTCCAAGGCAAGTACAGTGTCTTATATATCCTTCTAGTTCTGTGGGGCTTAATGCAGTTGTGTGCCCCACAGTAAAAACTCAGTGACTGTGTATTGTCAGAGGTCATTAAAATTTAATACATTAAAGAAAACATTATATCATTATGGAAAACAACTGATGTGGAAAGAAAGTGTGAGTGGCCCCTGAAGCTCTCGTTAGGTATTCCTTTCTTTAAGGATGAGATTTTTCAGTAAGCGAGGTGAGCTGACTGCTGTTGCCTCTAGAAATTCAAAGGAGTATGAGAAAACCCCACAGAGATACCAAGGATGTGAAATGATGTATATACAGTTAAAGGAAGGGTATGGAAAACGTAATTTAATTAATGGTCGTTACATTTATGATGGGGTTGTCTTCTACACAGGGAAGTAACCAACTTTTCGCTGATAGTGAGCTCCAAATAAAAGGGATAATCAGAGGATTATTCTAAGCTTTTGGTAATTTTTTAAAGGTTAAAATGGAATTAGTGTAGGAAAGAAAACTATTTTATGTTAAAACATTATTCAGTATAACTTAGACTTCAGCTTGAGGGATCGAAAGCCTAGCAAAGAAAATCATTTCCGATGATAAAGAATAGTTTACCAAGGGGATGGGAAAGATTCTAAGTGAGTTTGTATATGCATCTTTAAAGTGGTTGATACTGACTTCTGTAATCACATCTTGCTTGATGATGAGCTGATTAAGTATGATGATAATGTCCAGTTTAATTTGGGCCTTCGATTGCCCTGTCTGAGAGCTATTGGCAATGAAAGCCCTCTAACTCTGGCTCTTCCAAAGGAGGCCTAGAGCTTGTGTTCTGCTGTTGCCCTTAGTGGTCTTTAGGAATCAAAAACCAGAATGAAAGGGTTGCCAGCAAAAGAATGTGCCCTCTTTGCTGGCATTGACAGTGGCAGTTGCCTAAGCCCTACAGAAGGCTAGCGAATACACTTTTCACTTCCTGGACATAAATTCATTTGTAAAATTAAAAAAAAATGCAGAGTGGAAAAGAACATATTACAATGGGAGTTACATCAGCCAGTGACAGCATGTGAAGTAGCAAGGGTGCTTTTGCTGATTTTGTTTTCTTTTAACTGGTTACTCTAAATCTACCTCCAATGTGGAATAAAGTACATTTTCCTGAATTTTCATTTTGTTACAAAAAAAATCTAAAAACAGAGACTACACAAAAATGAATGTTAATGCCCTGTTTAAGTTGGCTCTTGGGTGCAGTTACATTACATGTTTTTCTGAGCCTCTTCTGACCGCCTCAAAACTATTCTTTCTTTGAAGAGGTCCACATGTCTCTCAAAGCTGCATGGCACCGCATGGAACTATATTGTCATAGTTCATATGCTCATCCACCCATCTCATTGGATTATTTGGTCCTTGAGAGCAGAGCTGTGTCTTTTAACTTTTCCTTCCCAGTATCTGGTACAGTGCATTGCAGACTTTGTCATAGTCAATAAATATTTGTTGCGTGACTTTTTCTGAAACAGCCGTTTTCTCTTTTCTTCTTACTTATTTATCTTTCACTTTCTTCAGGTTCTCTCTATCTGCCCCAAGGACATGAGAGCTGATATCTGTGTTCATTTAAACCGGAAGGTTTTTAATGAACATCCTGCTTTTCGATTGGCCAGCGATGGGTGTCTGCGCGCCTTGGCGGTAGAATTCCAAACTATTCACTGTGCTCCGGGGGACCTCATATACCATGCTGGAGAGAGTGTGGACGCCCTCTGCTTTGTGGTGTCCGGATCCTTGGAAGTCATCCAGGATGATGAGGTGGTGGCTATTTTAGGTACTGTGAACTTTCCTAATGTAGTAGTGAATGCGTAACAGTTTTAGAGATTTTCGCTTCTCAGGTTTCTTAAGAGAAATTTCCTTTGCTTACTGACTTCAGAAATTGGGTCATTAATGAGATGATGAATCTTAATGAAAACTAGTAATGCTATTTCAGCAAGGAGCATTAGTATCCATCACAGCTCAGTGGGCTGCATGAGGGTTTGATTAAACTTCCTTTGGCAACAATAGGATAGTACGTTTTTGACTAGAGCTAATCATAACCTAACGTACCTTCACATTGACAAGTGTGAAAATGGCTTGGAGAATGACTGTCAGGCTAGTAATCTAGGATGTTAGTCTTTTAGGGGCAATAGAACCTGTCTAATTCAACACTTTCCTTGAAAGATGAGCAAAGAGAGACCCAAAAAAGTTTAGTGACTTGCCCAGCTAGTTAGTAAACAAGTTAGAGCTTGAGTTCAGGTCATTTACTCTAAATCTTTTTACTTTATCACAGTGGACCTAAGTGGTGAGCTGAGAACGATGAGGAGATAAATTAATTTGACTCAGTATGTTGAAGTAATCACAATGTAAATAAATTTAGACTTTTAAAGCTGCTTCTGTCCATTCACAAACCAGGAAAATTTTTTGGCTAATAAATTTATTTTAAAATTCAGAGACCTGGTAGTTAATTGTCCTAACAAAAAAGGCAGTGACAGTGCACATAAATGACAACATTTTTTAAAAAATACACATGTTTGGGGACAGTGTAATATACGCCTCGGTAGAACAAATGCAAATATCAGCAGCGGGTTCATGAAGTCCACAGAGATATAAAAGGAAGCAATAATGAGGTCAGGGGGGAATCAAACATGTTTTTTTCCTCAAGTAAAATAAGTTACAATTGCAGGTTGTCATCTCCATTTTGATCACATTTTCCTGGCTTGTGTCTCATGAAAAATGAGCTCAATTTTAACTATTGGATTTTTTAGCTTCCGAGGTCAACCTAGCATAGCTCGAATGCCACTTACTCTCGTAAGTACAAGATTGACTGATGTATTTTAGCAACTGCAAAAGCAAAATCCAGCATAAAAAATGGAGAACTGATTTGAAAAAGCACAATTGCCTGGCAAAGACAGAATTGAGAATTGAGGAACAATGACCCCTCAAAGGAAAACAGGTTCTATAAAGTCCGTAAGAGCTAGAGAAAGAGCTAGAGGGTTGCAAATGACTGAACACTACTGTTTGTAAACATTTTCTTATCTGTTTAGAAATAATATAGTTACCATTAAATGTCAGTTAGTAACTATTTCTACTTTTGATTGTTTTTTTGCAAGAAAAATTCAGACAGCATTTTAGAATCAGCACTGTGTGTTTAATGCTACTTAGTGCATGTTCGGCTTTGCTTCCTGGAGTATAAAGGAGTTGTATATAATCTTTCATAAAAAGTGTACACTTTGTTAGAACAATCCTTTGTTGCATATATATATACTACAACCATTCTTGTTTACTTAAAGAAGAGGATAAAACACAAGCCCCAAATAGGTGTATTTTCTTTTCCTGCACGTTCATGTTGATGGTGGCTGGGAGAACAGATATCAGATATATTACAGTAAAGTGAGGACCGTTGTGATAAATTACCTCAGCTGCGTACTCATTGCCATTTGCTTTGCCCCATATTCCTCATTACAGCTTCACCTTGGCAACTTCTTTTCTTTAAAAAAAAAAAAGGAGAAATCCCCAAGTGCAGTGCTGGATCTGCGAAGCTGCAATCATTTGCTCAGTGAGAGAGACAAAATGCATTTTCTTTGCCTTTTAAAATAAAATGGTAGCTGGTTTTTCTCAGTGACATAGTAAAAATGAACACAGGGCCTCTGAGTATTGGACCAATCTCATCACATATCTGTCACATTTTATTTCCTTGAGTATGTGCTTTTTGTTTATCCTCCTCAAAAATCTTGGGATTCAGAGATTTTTCATCTCTGGGCTTAATGAATCAAATTATACGTACACCTACCTCTCTGGCAACCTTCTGTTTGTTTTTTCCATGGGCCTGTAACAAATATTAGGTCAGCCAAAAAGCAGTCAGAAGGTTTTCATTTTAAAAAAAAATGTTTTGACCTGGAAGTGATCTCCCCAAGGCAGAAGTAAGCAGGGTTGGTTGGAGTGTGTCAGGGGGGCACCATGCTGGCAGAGGTGCAAGTGGGCTGGCGGGCTTGCCTCAGTGCCATGGGACCCAGCAAAGTCTCTGTGCTCTACCAGTCTGTGATTTGGATAATCTAGCAAGAGACAGATGCAGAGACATGTGTAGGGGACTTGTCCTGGTGTTGAGCCTTCCTCCAGCCTGGGCTTAGAGGACAGGCAGTCTGAGGGGATTGCGTACTAGGATTGTGGGCTCCTGGTGACTTTGTGCAGGAGACCAGTGTGATGCTGCAAGAGAGAGATGGGTGCACTTCATGCCCCAGAAAGTGCAGCTGCCATGGCCCAGACCCACACTGGTGTTCACACCATTTGCAGGTTTTTTCTTCCAGGCAGCTGAAGCTGGAGGCCACCTGCTGCCTGTGCTTTTCTTGAAGGTCTGGAACCTGCTAGAAGGGCCTTCCCTAACCAAGCCAGTGTCTTGACTTGCAGATCATCATACTGGCCCCGTTTTGTGACTTCTCAGGGTGGTTTCCCTTGGGAATGTATGTTTTCAGACTTTTCTAATTTAGAAATACTTTATTTTATGATTAAAAATTAGGGAAGTGGTTTCTTTAATGTTCAAGATTACTTATTGTTTTAAAAAAAGAGAGAAGAAAATAGTTACTCCTGACATTTTGATGATGCCCATGCCTTTCCAACTCCTCCCGTTTTGCTTCTTCTCCTTCCTCCCCCTCGCCTCCCCCTTTCCCCTCTTCTCCCCGTTCCCTTCCCCTCTCCTCTGCTCTCCTCTCCTCCCCCTCTCTTTCCTCTTCTTTCTCCTCCTTCTTCTTCCAATTTCTTGGTGGTAGTTTACTTTTGGAATAATTACAAACTTACTGAAAAGTTTCAAAAATTATCAGAGTGCAAAGTTTGATAAATATCTTTAGGTTTTCTATCTTATTAAGTTGATTAGATCTCCTATACCTTTCTTATTTTTTCCTCTCCTTGTTCTGTCCTTGAACAGAGAGTGCCATGTTAAAGTATCTTATTATTAATGTGCTTTTTCTGTGTCTCCTTGCACCTCCTATAGTCTGTACTTTTTAGTGGTTGTTGCTGTGTTATTTGGTACACAGACATTCATAACTGTTATATCTTCATTTTGAATTGTGGCTTTGAACATTGAAATATGACCCTTTTCAATTTGTCTAATGATTTTCTGCCTTGTAAGAGTTAAACACAAATATCCCCCCTCACATCTGAGTACACTTGGAAACATGAGAACTTGTCTACCTTGACTGATAGGAGAAATAAGCAGGCCTTGCTCTCTCTTAATACTGATTCATTTGCCAGTTGAAAGGTGTAGCAGGCAGGTCATTTTAAAGTTAATTAAGATCTTTGAATTCAAAAACAGGTGCGGCTTCATCCTTTTGGATCCTTGCCTCTAAACAGTCTCTTGGGAGATACACAATGCTTTAGTGTGTCAAAACCCTAAGGGGCTTAATGAATAAGTCCTGAAGCATAACTAATTAATGGAAAGATTAAAAATGTAGTCAACAAATACGTTCTTTTCTTTAGCACTGAAGGATGGCTTCAAGATGGTTTTCTAAATAGGGCATATGAAGATAATTGCAGTTCATGTCTTTTTTCATCTTGAAGTTCTTTCAGTTCTTCCACCTCCACTTCTTTTGACCTTCCCATTTCTTATGAAACACAAAGAATCCTAAATTAAGTTCACGATGCATGCATAATATTTCATATTCTTTAATACTTTCTTGCTTTTTAGTTCCTACCCTGTAATTACCTAATGCGAACAGATTTATTGGTATGGCTAAAATAGCCAGGTTACTTCCAAGTGACTCAACAAAATACACTGTATCTTTTAGAGACTATAAAAATGGCATTTCCCTATTAACAGAGCTGCTTCTAAGATATTTATTTTGTTGTATTCAGTTTATCTTTGCTATGTTTACTGAACATATGATTGGAGTCATTAATCTTTTTTTTTCAGTGAGTGTGATAGTGCCTTTATTTATTAATTTTTTTTTATTGTTCAATTATAGTTGTCCCCATTTTCCTCCCATTACTCTCCCCTGCCCTACCCACCGCCTTCCACATTCAATCCCCCCTGCTCCGTTGTCTTTGTCCATGGGCCCTTTATACATGTTACTTGACTTGACCTTTCCCCTGCTTTCCCCCGTTATCCTCCTCTCCCCACTCTGGCCACTGTGAGTTTGTTCTTTATTCCATGTCTCTGGTTCTGCTTTGCTTGCTTGTTTGTTTTCTTGATTATCTAAGACAATCTGTATCTAAATATTTTAACTGTAACTTTCAAATTCCCAAGAGAACTATGCTTGTGTATATACGTTTTGGATGGAGGGGTTAGTTGTTGTTATGGGTTTGGGTGAACAAGGCATAGTGAGGAAGGGAAAGACAGAATTAAATGAACTTCATAGTGTAAAAAAAAAATGTAATTTCTAGTACCTAGGTTAAGATTCCATTTTAATTAGAATCAGCCCATGTCTTATAAATATTTGAGCATTATCAAGGAAAACTTATAAAATATGGTTCTCAGAATTAAAAGCCTGCTTCTTATTTTTATTCTAAAAAGATAAAAAGAAAAAAAAAACAGATGTGAATGAATAATATTTTGCTATTTTGAGAACATGTAAAAATGTGACTTCTATTCTGTGCTTAAGATTTCTTCCTGTATACTTGCTATTAGATGTCAAGTGCTTCACACTTTAAATACTTAAAAGAATTTTTCTCAAGCCCCAGCATTTTTTTTTTTGAATCCACATTTCTGTGTTTTGAGATATTGAGCTATGAACCAGGTAGGTTTGCTCTATATATTATGATGATGAGCTTAGTTAATTCGGATACTTTTAAAGGGCAAACTTTATAATATTTTTTGGTTAAAAAATGCATACTTGTCTTGTTTTAAACTTTTCAAGTTGCGATTATAACATCACTTATCCATGGTTCAAATAAAATACTTTAGAGTTCCTCAGACTGCAGATTAAACTCAAACACTATCTTCTTTGTGTGGTCTTTCCTGAGTCCCCTAAAATCTAAAACAATGTGTGCATGTGTGTATGCTGTGCCTGTCCTGATCCTATAGAACTTTTATCCCCCTGTTTTGTAAATTTTTTTGCATGTCTCTCTTACTTACAAAATTAATGACTCTTAAGAGCAGGATTTTTATTTCTTGCATGTCTCTACCCCTACACAGCATAAATCACGTGTCCCAGCTTAAGATTAGCATTAGGACCCTGGGTGCATTAAGTGGGGTGAATAGGACAGCCACCCTTTCTCCCATATGTGAAAGTTATGCAACTTAGTTATAATATGAACTTTATTATAGGCAACAACTCCAGATGCTTTCCTGGGAAAAGAAAACAGAAGAATTTCAAGATATAACTGTTTTTCAATGTAGTCTTTTTTCTTGGATTTTTTAATAATATGCTATAACTTTCCCATAGGCACATGTTTGGATTTCAATGTATAACCAATATGTCCTTAATACCAATAGTGCCAAACTCAGTGTACCACCCTGTGTGTTACCATGTAATCTACCTTCTTAAAGTTAGTTCCCATCATTTCTTACCAATATAAAGATACTCTCTATTTTTTTTTTACAACTACTTAATAAGAGCTAGTTGGCTTACTCTTTGTGTGTGTAAATAAAAATCTATAATCTATGCCAATGGTTATTTTTAGTAGATAAGAATTATTTATCTATCTAAAAGTGTCTACAAGTTTGTATTCAATATATCAGTAATTTTTCAACAGAATGACTTTGGGTGTTGATCACTGAAGACTGCAGGCATTCTTTCTAAGTGTTTTAAAAGGTTCTATTCTAATACCCCTATATAATTTCTTAATTTTAATACACATGATCTTGTTATTTCTGTTCTTTTCCTTGAAAATATTACTTTATGACACTTGCTATTTGTAAATATTCAAAGCTCTTAAATAGTATAATTTAAAAACTCATAGTATTGTTCATTTATAAATGAGTATATTTTGTACATATGTATTCATAATGGAGTTTGTGAGCCTACTGTAATAATCAATTATAGTGAAGGGCTGCCTCCTAAATAAAATGGATTAAATCAGTTCTAGTGAAGAATCATTAAATAGAACCATCACTGTGCCCCCACATACACTCCCAGGAAACCACCTAGTAAACTTCAGATGCTAAATTTTTAAAGATTTGTTGGCTGTATTAGATAGCTGTACACACCGATGAATAGCTGAGATAATTTGTGTGCATTTATTTTATCCATGTCATTAACTCACCAAATAATGTGCCTTGCATTTTAAAAGATACTCTGGCTGTAAAACCCGCCCCTCAGGAGGCAGCAGTCCCCAAACGTGCCGTGATCTGTAGTGCTCCTTTAATTACTGTGTAATGCTGTCTCTATCTTGTCTTTAAATTTTCCAGTTCTTACTCTATGAAACTTTCACATTTGCTTCTATTTTATAATCCTGTTTCCTGTGGTCTAGAAGGGAAATACTTCATACAGCTTAATGCAGAGACCTGAGAAAATATAAATAGACCAAATAACAACTTTCATATTGAGTGTGAGCTTTTCTACTAATTTTAGGGCTTTGAGGGAAGTTTAATTTTCTCAGGCTCTAAAATGTTTATAGCTAAACTACTTGCACCCAGTGGGAGATGACCTAAAAACTAGCGTCAGATATTCTGCACTCATCAAGATGAACAGGAGTTGCCAGCCCTGCAAGTAAGTGTACAAAATCTTTGTGATGAAGAGAAGTGTACTTATCTATTGGACATGCCATGCATAAAATCCCATATCTCCAAAACCTGTGATTTTTGCAGAATGCTCAGTGTAAATGTGCTTATTATTCCTTGAAGAAGGATATTAGCCAGCTCTACTGTGGCTGGTAAATTAATTAATTGATTTACACCACATCTATCTTCCCAGAAGGGCCATAAATGTTTGTTGTGAATTGAATAACTATTAAGTGATATAGAAAACTGGATAAAACATTTTGAAATGGTTGATTAATGTCCAGTTGATATACTATGTAACATAATGGAAATTCTGTGTTATAAAACAATTAGTATTACCTTTTATGTAATGTCAGTTCTGATGTTAGGAGCAGAATTATCCACATTTGTTAATTTTGCTATGCTTTTCTATAAACCTTTTTAGAGGGGAGATGAATTGAGGAGATAAGTTTTACTTTGGCTGAGTCAGTTAACTTTGTTACTTTTCAACATTGTAATGGGATTTGAAATTGAGGCCCTAGATTTTAAAGTTCGTTTTTGTTTTCTGACAATGAGACCCTGACAAATTATTATCTTGAAAATATAATTTGATGATTTTGAGTTCACTTAATATAGAATTATAGATGTAGAAAAACCTTAAGCTTTAATTTTTATTTATCCTGTTCCCTTTAGAGTCAAAGGAACAGACGATGATTCAAATAGTGCAATAACCTGATCTAAACTACACTGTTAGTTTTAGAGCATCAATCTGAACTCTGATCTTACATTTCCCAATTTGTTCTGTTTTGTCTCCCCTTCTCTCCTTTTCTTGTGTGTATTTTTTTCAATAAATCATTTGTTGAGTTCTTGAACTGTTCTATGCATTGAGATTAATGGCAGTAGTCAAAACAGAGAAAATTCCTTGCCCTTGTGAGTTTATATTAATTATAGTTTAATTCTGTTCTTTCTGCACCATGGGTTTTTTATTTCTCCAAGATACTAAAAATATAAGTAATTTAAATTTAAAAATTTTGATAACAATATGGAAAGGATTTTAATTTCACCAGCTAGGTAAATTAAAATATGTAACAGACATTTGAATGCCTCCATAATTAAAAACGGCAAGGGGAAATTTATCTATAAATTGAGGACATTTTACTATTGATGATGCACTTCTCATCAATGAATATTTATTTGATATACATAGATTTATGTACATATTTTATTAATTTAGTTTTATTATAAAGTGGTGTAAGGAAAGATATCTGTGAAAATAATTTGCTATTTTTAAATTTGGCAGATTCATTTGAGAAACATTTGATAAAACATAGAGTAGAAAGAAGAAAAACAATAAAGATATTTTTTGAAACCAATTACTGTAATTATTTAAATGCATTCTCTTTTAGCCTTTTATCCCTTTTGGTTTTTAATACACTTTATTATCAATTGACATATTAATAATAATAATTTATAGTGTACTATATAGAAGAACAAAAAATGCAATACACTTTGGTCCTATCAAGATTATTTTTCTTTAAGAAAACAAGAGGTAGACATTTCATTGACAATTCATTTAGTCTTGCAGCTTCACTTTCATTTGCATGCACTTTACTGTAGCTGTGACCATAATCATATTCTCCTTTGGATCTTTTTTTAATGTAACATTAGAAGATAAGCATTTTTTAATGTTATTTCAAAAACTAGTTTTAATTCTGTATGAATTGATGATAGGTAGATAGATAAATTTCCATTGCTGTTGGACATTTATTTATTTATGCCATTCTACCATGAGTATTACATGTGTTGGTTCTTATTCTTTTGACTGATTCCCAGAAGCGGAACTACTAAGTCAAAGACATTGATTGTTATTGAAGGTACTATACATGAAAGTCAAATAGTTGAAAACTAATGAGCACTTATAAATGGGTCAGAGATTGTGCTGTGAGTGATAACTTGAAAACTGGTCATAGAAATGAAACAGAAAGAAATGTAACCCTTTCTGTATCTCTTCAAAGAAAAATCCAGTCTAGAAAGAGTAACAATGACCATAGAGGAAAAGAAACAAGAAGTAGGTCAAAGATGCCATTTAAAAGCCCTGTTATTTTCGTAGTACAAGTGACTCTGATAATATAGGGTCCAGCACAAATAACACCCCTTTTTTATTACAAAATATTTTATTGCAAAATAATAAGCATGAAACTCTGTAATGTAACAATATCACACTCAAGCACACCATATGACATTTTAGGTGAAATATTCAAAATAAAACTATAAATTATTATACCCATATTATTACCCTACCAATCACAGCCAGGTAGGCCTTACTTCTGCTGGACTCTGTGTAACAGGTGTTTATCTCTTCTGTTAAAAATATTATACATATAAATTAAAAAACTAAATAAAATCTATCCCTTATCCCATAAAGCAGAGAGAGACCTTATCATTTTAATGCATTTGCTTTGTGTGTACACGTGTGTGTTCCTGACAGGTGGGATACGGTGCATAAAATGAGATCGTATGCATATGATTTAATATCCTACTTTTATTATTTGACATAACATGAACATTTCTCTGTCACTTTTTTTCAATTTATTTAGTGGCTGCATAATATTCCATAATTAATTTATTTATTTATATTTGTCTTATTTCTACCTTTTTTGGATGTTATAAATATTATTTCAGTGAATATTTTATAAGTAAATTGGTACTTTTAATAATATAATTAGAATAAATATGTATAACTTGGAATTACTAATTTAAATGCCATTTCTGAAATTTATCTGTACATGTGGAAATAGAGTTTATCTTTTAAATTTTTATAGCTAAAGTTTCCTTTAGGTTACTGCAATGCCCTGTAGCCTTAGACACCTTATTTGGGTCCCAGATCTCTAATTATTCTTTCTTGGACAAAGGTATGGCTGTCAGACAGGTAGTTGAGTTGTCAGTGTCACTAACTAGAAGGAATATTTGAGGTCTCAGAAACGAATGAGATTACTTAAGATTAATTAAATATCCATTATGGTTAGTTTGTGCTGACTGTGTGATTACACGGTGGTTTTCGTCACCTCCTCAATAATATGAGTGTTTTCTCTTTCTGCCCCAGGTTGCCTCGTGGCTCCCTAGGGATTTCCAAGCTGCTTGTGTGGGCAAAGAAACCTGTGATCTCTCTTACCCAACCTTTCTTCTTTCTCTCTTTTCCCTTGCCCTCCCTTGCCCTCCCTTCCCCTCCGTTTCCTCCCTTCTACCTCCCTCTCCCTCCCTCTCTCTCTCTCTCTCTCTCTCTCTCACACACACACACACACACACACACACACACACACACACGCACACATACTCACACACATTTCCCTGGTTACATATTATTTTTTCCTTTGGTGGTTTCACAGGCCTGAAGTGTTATGTCTTCGGCCTTTTTTCTTCCCCCTGTCAGTTCTGACTTTAATCTTCATGATGAGAACAGATATGTGCTCATCTCTGTGGTTAGAGTCCAGAAAGAATAAGTCTTTGGCAGAGTGCCTGTAGGAAGATTTTCCCACCTGCATATGCCAGGGGCCTCATGGAACTGGCTCAACAGGAAGGACAACTAAATACTCTTCATTTGGTATGATGAACTGTGGAGTTGAGGTCACCAACTGGAATGTACTCAGCAGTGAATAGTAGATTTCTGTGTGGTTTCTAGAGTTTTAAAAAGATATCTATATTTGACTGCAGTAGACGTATTCTTTATGGAACTGTTTATGACATAACAAATATGGGGCTTTGTGTTTTACCCAGCTCAACTCCTTAGTCTCTGTAATTGCGGCTGGGGAGCTCTCGGGCTGCACCCTGAGATCTTGCATAAGGTTTGGCTTGGAGGCGAGGGAGGAGCATCCTTGGGGAATAAGTCGTGGTGGGTTTTAGTCTGCCTGGAGTGCAAGGCTTAGTTGCTGAATAATGTATGTTTAATATATGTTGAATCAGTTCCAGATTTATAAAGGCTGTAACAGTAGATCTTGTATATTGCATTTTACTGTCATCTCTACCAGAAGGAGCAGAAGAAGGGATGAAACTAAGAAGTCTCCTTTGCTTCTTCTGGTCAGAATGGGAAAAATTAAGGTGGCAGAAATTATTGAAACTGTTTGTTACAATGAGGTTTTTGGCTTCTCCATCTGATTTAATTTATTCATATCAGTCCAGATTTCCATCAAGAACTGAATTCAAGGTAATATTATTCTACATATGATATAAAAGTGTTATAAATTATTACATGTGTACAGATGGCTCAAAATTATGCTAGGAGAGCAATACCACATATGAAGCTGGTTAGGATAGGAACTAATGTGGACACTTGAATACATATCTTATGCTGTTTTCTAGG
This sequence comes from Mormoops blainvillei, assembly GCA_004026545.1. Classification (NCBI taxonomy): domain Eukaryota; kingdom Metazoa; phylum Chordata; class Mammalia; order Chiroptera; family Mormoopidae; genus Mormoops; species Mormoops blainvillei. Next base: position 172,135 of record PVJD01001204.1, read on the forward strand.
AAAAGGCGATGTATTTGGAGACATCTTCTGGAAGGAAACCACGCTTGCTCACGCATGTGCCAACGTCCGGGCACTGACATACTGTGATCTCCACATCATCAAGCGAGAAGCTTTGCTCAAAGTCCTGGACTTTTACACGGCTTTTGCAAACTCGTTCTCAAGGAACCTCACTCTTACTTGCAATCTAAGGAAGCGGGTATGTTGTCTGGATCCACTTCCCCTTTTAATATATAGAGGGTTAATATGTCATGCTCTATTAGTGGAGGATTGGAAAAGTTATTTCATTTTGCAGCAATAGGAAGTGACATAATTTTTCCCTTTCTTTATATTTTGTTTACCTTTTAAAGGAGGAAAAACCCTTGAGTACATGGATAAAGATTTGAATCATTACAATTTAAGATGGAAAATGAAAAACAGACTTGAGGAAAAACAAACCAGTTATACTATAATATAATTAGTTAGTTCTTGGGGTTTATAATACTGCCACAAAATTAATATTAGTGTCTCTTTATTATGTGGATTTCTTTAAGCTGGTAAGGTTAATCAAACTGGTTGCCTATTTTATTTTCGTGATTCACTTTAAAACCTCCTTCTCATTTAGTAATCAATTTATAAAGCTTATTTCCAATAATTCTTTCCAAGCATACTATTTCAAAAGACAATTAGCCACATGGACATATCCTGCAAATACATATAGGAATTCTTTACCCTGCCCTGCTGCTGCAAATATAATCTTTGTCCTCATTTTCTTTTTTTATTGATGATGTAACACAAATTTAATTTGCATAAAGATATCTCATAGCTCTGGTTTATAGGTCATCGGACATTGGCTAGGGCTCTTTTATTGCCAGGAATGAAATACATATTTGGATAACTACACAAGGGGAATTTCATGTAAAATGATTGCCTGTCCACTGTCATGAAGTATTTTGAAATAACAAACTCTCCCTTCCACTAACCCCATTAAACGGAACCTTCCGTGTAGTTAACATGGAGGAAAAAAGTCAAGCCAAGAGACAAATTAACATCTCTACCGCAGGAACAGAGAAATGAACATAAGCAAGTCAGTGTGATTCCCTACTTACGGTTCTAAAAGAGGATAAGACTGCAGAAATCATATTCGTACTAGCTGTGTCACAATATTTGTTCTGTATTCAAACAGCATTTTCAGCCTGTGTGTTCATTAACCAGTAGTTACTGAGCATACACAGCCTGCAAGACAAAATGCAAAGAGCGACCGAGAGCGTGCAGACTAAACACAGGGTCCTTATGTGAAGGAGCCTACAGTTAAGTGTGAATATTATGTGGAACACAGTTTGTTATACATGTATGTGAATAAGTAATTGAAAGTTAAGATAGTGATGAGTGAGGAATAGGGTTGCTAAGGTTAGACTAAATATGGAACTTTCTTGCTTACTCCTCAGGGACACTGAGTCTCTTTTAGTAATAAGCGAAACTGTATCTCCTTTGGTATATGCTCTGTTTTATCCAATGGCAAACTTCTTTCCTACAAGGCAGTCTGTTAGATATTTGAAGCTGTCATATATATTTTTCCAGTCTAAATTTTGCCAGTTTTGGGATCTTTTCCCATACCACACGATTACCAAAACCCCTATGTTATTGCAGGCCTCAGTACTGATCTTATTTGTCACTGTCCCCCTCAAAGCATGGTGTTTACACTTAATCTCATCTTATGTTTATCATATTCCCATGAAAAAAAAGAGCAGTTATTTTCTTTCAAAATACACAAGAAAGCTCAGGCCCAGAGGGGTTTATATCAGATCACCAACTGATATATTTGCAATGCAAGGTCTCGAAGACATAATTAAGAACTCACCAGTAGAAAATAAATTTTGGTCCTTCAAAATGAATTCATCACAAAGTTCCATTGTGTCCTTTTTTTCTTTCATACATTGAGCACACACACACACATGCATATGCACACATGTATACTCTCACACATGTGCACATGTGTACACACGCACACACATGAATACACGCAGGTTATAAGAGCTGAGTGCACATCCCAGCATGGCTACCTCTGTTAGGAAGAGAAGCTAGAAACAAAATGCATGTAGTGTTTCAAGGGGACCCGGGAATGTGCGCCTGTCCCTGCAGATGCCAGTGCGTGAGTTACATCTAATGGCTTCTTCCCTTTATAACCTGTTCCCTGTTATAACCTGTGTCAGTTTAAATAATCGTTTTCAGTTTTTCTGAAATCAATGGACAATCTTGATGACTTGGGCAAAAATGTAGGGACGAGCGTATTGTCAGTCAGTATCACTTTATTCTCAGAAAAAAAAGGGAAACTGTGAGAAAATACACTCCAGTGATTCATGAGAATAGCAACCATTCTGAGAGTGTGTTTTATGGCCATGCGCTTCAACTTACTTTATATATAGTAAGTAATCTTACTAAATATTAATCACCCACAGACAATAACCCCCTGTATTATCTCCAGTTCATTGATGGGGAGTTTCAGTTCTGAGAGTGGGACAGCTGGTTGCCAAATAAACAATGAGTCAGGGCCTGGATTTGAATCCATCTCTGTCTGATTTTAAAACCCATGTTCTTTAGATTATACCCAGTTGCATTGGCTTGTCCAAATAGCTGACATTTTTGTTCCCACAACAATATCCCACAGACACACTTTCAGCAGTTTACAGAGTTTCTAACTCATTCAGTCACTGTTAACTTCATTTCCAAGTGAGCTATTAATAAAAAATTATTTCCTTCTCATTACTCTTACTGTAAGCATTCCTGCAACAAACATTTGTTGTGAATTGTATGATTAAAGCTATGTCTTTCGTGTACTACTGATATCTCATAGCGCCATAACCATAATTAAGGGTGTGCTTGCTCTTAGTAAGCTGGGGGGGCAGATCTGGAACCCAGGTCTTCAGCCATCATTGATTACATGCCCAGCCACATGAGCAGGTGTGCGGCCAGGTGAGCGGTTTGTCTAGTGTGCAGTTCTCGGGGGCTGCCACAGGGAGGAATGTCACAGTGCTTTAGCTGCCTGACTTCATCCTCATTAAGGAAAAATAAGATTTTTGTTATGCAAATATAGATCTTATTAGACATCCTTCAGCTCCTCTACTTAAAATTCTAGAACTAAAACTGGTGATTTTATCCCACAACTAGAGCAGGGGTTGGCAAACTTCTTCTGTCAAAGACCAGTAAGTAGATCTTTTGGGATTCGAGGGCCACATAATCTGTCTTGCCTACCCGCCCTTGCCCTTGCAGCGTGAAAGCAGCTGTCTCAGTGCAGGCTGCCATAACAAAAGACCACAGGCTGGGGGGCTTACACAACAGGAGTTTATTTCTCACAGCTTGACCCAGTTAAGAGGCCTTCTTCTGCAATGACAAAATGTTGTTTATTAACTTAAGGACCAGCTCTGATGTATGGGTCTGAGGAGGCAAGCAGCACACCCAGCACCAGTGACATCTGCATTTTAAAGTATCCTGTGTTTCAATTCCCCAGTCAGGGCACAGGCGTGGGTTGTGGGCCAGGTTCCCAGTAGGGGGCGCTCAAGAGGCAACCACACATTGATGTTTCTCTCCCTGTCTTTCTCCCTCCCTTCCCCTCTGTCTAAAAATAAAATAAATAAAATCTTTAAAAAAAAAAAGGACTCTAATCAGACATTTAAAGAAACTTGCATTCCTACTCACTCTGCCTAGCTGTTATACAATGATGTTTGCTGTTTGCATAAAGGAGTTAACAGAGCAGGCATGACTGCTATACTTTGAAAGACCTGCTTATAAAGTGGGCCCTTGGCTGGCATCTGGAAACTTGAATTTCAAGAGGGTTCCCACGACTCTGATAAGACCGGCTCACTGTGCCCACACTATTTATTCACACAGTGTGGTTTATGTTAGACATTTGCTTTACTTCTGGGGGTCTGGAGCTGTGGTACGAGCCAGGCAGAGGATACCTGTGTGAATGGCCTCCAACAAAAATGCTGGCATGGAGTTCCAAATAGCATCCTTGCTGGTAGCATTTCACAGGTGTTATTGCTGCCTGTGGCTGAAGGAATTTGGTAGGGGACCTTTGGAGCCTTGCGCTCAGCTTCCCCTGGACTTTGCTCATACACCTTTTCACTTTGCTAAGTTTGCTTTGTGTCTTTACGCTGTAGTAAGTCAAAGCTGTGGCCATATGCTAAATTCTGTGAGTCCTCTTAGCAAATCATCCAACCTGTGGGTGGTTTAATACCACCGATGTACCATTTGTAAGGGTCGATTAGAAATCCATATTCTCTGAGGTCCTGAAATCTGTAAATCCTGGGGATTTCACTATAACTTTTTTCCATAAAGATACTGAAACCTACTGACTTTATGTTTTATGAATATAAAAGAAAGAAGTATTTTAAAATTGGTGGGTGTATTTGCCCATGAGGTTGTCAGGAATATTCCATTTCCTTGAAACCTAAAATAAATGCTACATTAACACTTCTAGCAACATTAAGTATGGCTTGGATTTTTAATTATTTCTAAATGTTTTCTTCACTTTCAAAATAGCAAGAACATATTTTCCTCCAGATTGACTGTTTAAATAGGATGAGTGAGGAGTTCTATTTGTTATTTTCTGCACCTCTTCTGGTGAGACAGTTTGATAAAGTATGGCACACAAAGTATTGGCTGGCTCAGTATATATTCAGTATGCATCCATCACTCCCCTGCTGTGTAACTATGGAGTAATGGAGATAAAAGGCCAAATGCCTGCTCACCAGGAGCCTGCAGTCTAGTGAGAGAGTCATGTGAATAATCATAATAGAACCAGATAAGTGTCGCGAGAAGGCTACCCTCAGGGCACCAAGGGGGCACAGTGGAGGTGAATCTATTCATTCCAGGTGATGAGGAGGGATTCCAGGAGGTGATGACAACAGTAGAGTTAGAATTTTATTTCAAACAGAGAAATATTCTAGAGCAAGGAAGGATCTTACAGATTGTGTAGTTCAACTTATTGTCCTTAAAGATGAGAAAACTGAGAGCCAGAGAATTACATGATTTGCTTAAGTTCACTTAGCTAATTAGCTTCAGAGATGGGAGTGGAATCCGTGTCCTTTGAATCCCATGCTGGCTGTATTTTTGCGATTTAGCCTAGATTAGAAGCCTTGGGTAGAAGATGGTGAGTAAAATGCAATACAGGATTGTGTTCATTTTTAATAGGGAAGAAGGAAGGTATACAGCATGAGTTTGCATGTGATTTATAGATTGATTTTAGTACTTTTCACACTGTGATTCAGAATAAAACTAACAGTGGAACCAAAAAAGAAGCCTGAGCAGTGCTGAGAGTCCAGAGCAGGACCCCTAGGCTCAGCGTGAGCCAGTGTAATGGTGTGGCCATGGCAGGTGTGTCACTTGCATTGTGAAGGGTCTTGTTTCAGCAAAAGCATACAACTTACATATCAGCATTGTTCAAGCGGTGTTACTGAATGTGGTAAAATCTTGCTTTGCTGATAATACTGTGTTCTGATATATTGTTTGCTATCTTGTCAAAACTTTTAAGAACTACACTGGCTGCTCTACCACCTCGTATAAGCATATATAAAAAGAAAAATCTCACATTAAACAAAGCAGCTATTCTTTTCATCTTTGTATTTTGTTATTTTTATAAGAGGTTAGCACTTTCACATTAGAGGTTATAAAAAAATACCGACAAGTTTACTGCCAAATCTCGCAATTATGAATACTAAAATTTGTTGATTTTTAAAAATGGAAGAAATAAAGGAAGAAAGAAAGAAAAGAAAAACGTGTCTGCCTGTAGAATTGGGAAATTCTGAGACCTGGTTAACGACAGAAACAGGCATGGAATGAGCTGGCGTTGAGAACAATTCTTTATTAGAAATGACAGTTAAGATTATGATATAGCCAATTTTACAAAAACTCAAATATACTGATAACTGAAATTTGAAAAAAAATAATGAAGATTGAACAATGTCAATACAAGCTAAAATTGTGCAATAAAGTGGGATTCCCTTTTACAGACCATGTCCGTTTCATTATCCTCTCGTGGGCATGGCCAGAGGATTATTGCGTCTTCTCATTCCATGGTCCTGCTGAATTTGTTGCCGGTATAATCAAAAATTTTTAGCCAAATGGCTCAGGAGGAAATGTTTCTAGTACATCTGCTATTGTCATGGAATGGAGCCCAATGGACATTGATCGAAAGTGTTGCCAATTTGATGCTTGCCCTTTAACTGTGGTCTCAAAGAAGGGTCTCTGTTATTGCCTCCAGGACCCATTTTGCTTCTGGTTATAGCCCTTTTCACTGACTATCTCTGTACCCCTTAGTTCAAGACACAGGCTAGTCTGGGCTCCTCCAACAGTACTCATTTAACCCTTGTGTTTGTCTGCTCAGGCTTACATAACAAAATAACATGGACTGGGTGCTTAAACAGAAATTTTCTCACACTTCAGAAAAGCTCAGAAGGTAGAAGTCCAAAATCAAGGTGCAGGCAGGGCGGATGCCTGGTGAGAACCCTCTCTTTGGGCTGCGGATGATGACCTTCTCCCTGTGAGCTCGCAGGGCCTTTCCTCAGTGCCTGCGCACGGGAAAGGGGACGGGCCCTCTGGCATCTCTTCAAGGACACTAATCTCGTTGGATCAGGGCCCTAACCCTTTGACTTCACTTAACCTTAGCTGATTCCTTGAAGACCCCGTCTGCACATACAGCCACACTGGGGGTTAGGGCTTCAACACACAGTGGGGGAGGACAAAAACATTTAGTCAATAACAGCTGCATCTGTTGTTTGTTTGTTTTTAAACTTAAATTAAAAATGGCTGAAATGGGTCCGCATTACTGGGCATGTGCAGCAGCATCAGCTTCGGTATAGATTTTTGTCACTTCGGGGCAGTGCACAACTACCAGTCCTAGCAAAGTGTTCTTGCACTCCTGCAGTGATTTAAGGAAAGATTCTCATTTAAATAAAAAAAATTTCTCCCATAATAATTAATACAAATTGAAAATTGGAAAAAGAGAACAGAGAGGTACTTGCAGCACCCTTTTTACCCCACAAGGTCAGAGTCCTTCCTCATAGATGGCACCGATCTTAAGCAGAGGGCAGTTGAATCCAGCTGGCAGGTTTATAGACAAGGACAGCCCCAGTCCTGTATTTTAATGTTCCAGGAGTAAGAAACAGCAGTTTAGGCTCAGTCTTGCACTAGAACAGGCTAGAACTCAGGGACTGTTTTTGTTTCCAGAAAGCATTCTTATCATGGTGAATCCAGTGGCATAAAATGTTTTTGTTTTTGTTTTTCCTGTGAGCAGTGAAGCATCTACATAGCAATTACCTTTTGTGGATGAAAAACATGCCGGAATTAGCTATCAGACAGGCCGAGGGGACTCATTTGGTGTTCATGTGGTACAGACAGCATGTATTTGGGTAGTGGCATCTTTGAAAAAATGATCTAGGAAGGTAATAATGGGAGTTCCAGCTTCACTTATTTCTTTTCTTCCCCCTGATAACCACACTGGTATATCAGTTAAACAAAAGATGGGAGCACACTCATTCCAGAAATATATAATTTTTTTAATCCCATGAAAAAGACATCACTTAAAACATTGTCCACAATTGGGACAAATGACAATATGGTTTCCATAAAACTCTGAAGTATTCCATAGTATCTATGCTTACTTTTCTCATCACATTGATTGTGGTGGTTTCCTATTTACATTTTTGTTTTTTCACCTAAACAAAGAGCTCCATAAAGTAAATGTTTTCTATAATCTCATTCTTGCCAATAAGCAGAATAGTGCTTACTATAATTGAGTGAATACATCAGTGAATGAATGAAATACATCAGTGAACAGACATGCTGCCCAGCACAGCTTTTATCACCACTGACTAGAATAATCTCTATCCCCCAGAAAAATAAATGATACCTTTGACAACTTTGGCAAAGGACCTTACGAAATAGGATTATGGAAATGACCGTTACTAATTTGTGTTAAATCACAATTAGAGTTAACTTCCAGCTGTGGTTTCTAACATGCAGATTCTGTCACTAGGTAGCAGCTTGGCATATGCTTTCAGATTAGTACAGCAGTTCTGACATCTCTGTTGAGGAAATTAAGCTCACCTGATGCCAAGAGCCGTGATTTCTGGAGTAGTGCCTTAATCCCAGTCTAAAGGATCTACCACACTTCGATCTGAGCAGAGAGTAGTTATAACTCTCATAACCTCAACTGATCATCAGGATTGCAAATTCACTGCCAACTACTGGCCTTGCTAGCAGTAGCTCTGCTCACATGGAACTTTGAGCCCTCCCACTGAGCTGCATCCAAAATGGTGTAGCTCACTGCCTGGCGGTTTACAAGACACAGACCTTAGCTCATGTGAACTGCAAATGAGATAGTGGGAGTAGGCTAAGAGAGGCGAGGTGACTTGCTTGTGCCCACACAGCTGAGAGCTGCTCTGCGGTTCCACGCTCAGTTTCCCTGCTCTCGTTCCACTGACGGTGGTAGAGAAAGGCTGACTTTCAGCAACTCCGGGAGTTTGTGGTGTGCATTTAGATGAAGCAGAGACCTAATTATGTAGTCCTTTGAGCCCTTAAGCTGCTTCTACTTAGGGCTCTCTGTTGGTCTGCCTCTAGACGGAATAGCAACTTTTCCACATTTAGTTACCAGGATTTAGGTCCGCAGAGCCCTCACTCTTCAATCACACCTTCAAAACAGTTATTTAAAGACAGAGTTTCCCAAGTTTCAGAGTGGGGACTGGAATCAGTAATTTACTAACATACTCAAATTATATTACCTGTTGTTTGACAGTGCCGTTTTTCAAACTAGAGTTTATTCTGATCGCAAGGAAATACATATTTTAATAGTAAACAAGAAGGAAATGAACAAACATTTAGTAGGCAGAAGAATATTTATTTAACCTGGCATAAGAGCTAGACATTTTATAAGTTATTTTTCTTGGGAATCCTCAATGTATCCAACAATCCACTTCCAAGTGAAATGCTTTGGCACTTATTTTGGGTTAGGGCTAAGTCCTGCTCTACACTTGTGCCTTTCTAGCAGCATCCTAGCTGGACGCCAGGCTATTTCTTTCCAGTGTGTCTGCCACTTCTGGATTCCCAACGGTTAATACGAGGGACCACTGAAAGCATGGTGCTACATCACGGCATCTCTGTTTAAGGGAAATACTCCTTTTGGATGAAAAAGCAAGGATTGATATCAAGACTGAAATGTATTATTTTCTTCCCTAATGCCTTTTGGTATTGATTTGAATTTGGAATAACGTGCAGTTTTTAATATACTAACTTACCTTCTTGTGTCTTTTTTTTTTTTGTATTTTCCCCCATTGTCATTCATCTCCCTTATACCCCCACCTCCCAAATCACCACACGGTTGTCCATACCCATGAGTCCTTCGTCCTTTTCATTTAGTCCCTCCACCATCTAACTTCTTCTGTTTTCTGGAAGTGCCTGACAGGCCTCATCCCCTTTATTCTAATGCAGCTGAATTCTCCAAAGTATTTGCAAGAAAGGCCCTAATATGAACATCTGCTCTCCCATGAAAAATATGAAAGTAGATTTGGATTTGGTAGCTTTGCCAAGCTGAAAAATCTCTGTCATTGGGTCCTTACATTTTCTGGAAACAGAAGTTAGTGGATATTATCTGTGGGTGAAAAAATATGTAATATATGTAATATTAAACTAGGATATGTTTACTATATATTTATTATACGAATTGGTATATTTTTAGGCAGAACACTTCTGGAGGGTTCCTTCCTCCCCAATACCTAACATAACATCTAATTTGATCATATAGTTCGTCACTTTTGGGAGTTCTCCCTTCACTTTTTTGAGCTGAATCTGCTCCCTCAGTTTTTTCTGTCCTCTGAGGCACCTGAGAAAATCTTCTACTCAACAGACATGTATTCAAAAGGCTCCTGTGTTGCTTCTGAGGGTACCTTTGTAACAGTTTACAACCATGACATATTTTGAGAAGAATTTGATTATTCAAAGGAGGGATTTCAAGATGTTTACAGAGAATTCAATATCACTGTGAATCCAGATTATTGCCAAAAAAGTAAAATAAGTATTGTAATGACACATATTAATCTATACAGAATAGAAGGCAGTTTAAAATATTATGTCTATTCTGCAAATGAGGAAATAGAGACTGCCCTGTGGTTATGGTTGACTCTTATGAGCAAAATCGTATCTTACTGGAATGTCCATTTCTTTCCTCAACTGGGAGGTACATTTCATAGATTTTGACATTCCAATCAAGTGATCTTTTCCCAAAGGAATCAAATCAAGTCATTCTGCTCAACAGCCAGAGACACTCAGATGACCCAGCAAGGCTACAATAATTTCACCCAGAGAGAGTCATTCATTTTCTGCCTCTTCGTTCTAAATCAGGTTACACCTGATTCATCCAGCGTTTTCAGAAGTTGGCATTCAGTTTAAGTGGGGTTTGTTCTGTGTCCACAGTTTTATCCTCTAGAGAGTGATGTCATTGGTAGAAGTTCAGCCGAGGTGCTGTCCCTTCGGCAACTAACAATCGCAATGGAAACTGCAGAGCAAAAACTCTATCTGCTAATCCCTCGCATAAGAAACAGCCAGTTTCCCCTAACTACAGAACACAGAGGCAGTGCGGACCTTTGGACCCTGTCCATGAATTTGCTTCCCCCTTTTAACAGGTGCCTTAGCAACTGCTTTAGATGTGGTTATAGACTGTGTCGTAATTCTAGCAAATTAAATAGGTAATATTTCACACAAGTCCTTTGAGAGTTAGTTTCCCTTGACAGGAAGATACATGCTTGCCCTTGAGTGAGAGAACAGGGTTTCCTAATACTCAGAAATTCAGAAACCGGGATGTAGAGTGACCTGCTTAGCTGTTGTAGAGTGTTCTGTTACCCGAGGAAGGGTCTCATGCCAGCAGAAAACAAGCCTGAGAGATCAGATCCACCTGCTGGATTTATGACTCCGTAAGATGAGGCTGACTGCCTGCTTGTTGACAATAACATTTCCTCACCTGACAGTCACCCAGTGGCTTGTTGCTGAATGAAATCATGCACCAGGAGGACTTTCTCTGTAGGCCGTTGGGATGGAGGAGGGAGGTGGGAAGCAAAGAAAGTGCCTGACAGACCTCATCCCCTTTATTCTAATGCAGCTGAATTCTCCAAAGTATTTGCAAAAAAAGTCCTAATATGAACATTTGCTCTCCCAGGAAAAATATGAAAGTAGATTTGGATTTGGTAGCTTTACCAGGCTGAAAAATCTCTGTCATTGGGTTCTTACGTCATTCTGCTTAGCACATTCCTTTAGAGGTGTTTGTAATTGTGAACCAGCAATTCCGAGGAGCTTGGCAACATTAATGAAGCTTAAGCAATGCTGAGAGAGAGCGAGAGAGTGAGAGAGAGAGAGAGAGAGAGCAGGCGAGAGAGAGAGAGAGAGAGAGAAGTATGTTTTAAAAATTTAAAAATCAAAATGAGCTTGCTAGCAGAATAATCTTGCAACAAATATAATTATATGGAAATGTATCTGATGCTTGAAGAGTAAGTCAGCTTTACTATACCAAACAAAATAAGGACTTGAATATCCAGCTTTTGAGCCAACTTTATAAAACAGGCATACAAATCTCTTTCTGGATGCACAAGGTACCTCTTTATTTTCCATGTTTAAATGTACATGTCCCAGGAATAAATTTAAAACTGATGCCATAGGGTCTGGTGCCTATCTCATAGAGATGTTGTGAGTATTAAGTGCATAGAAGCTACTCCATGTGAGGTCTTAGTGTTGACAATAATGATGGTGATGAATATGCTGACAAAAACGTGTTTTATAAGTGGCGGTGCCAGACTGGTGCTCCAGAGCCTCTCCCACAGTTCTGGCAGAAAGAGGTCAGGCTGGAGTATGTCATTCACTGGTAATGATAAAGTAACGGAAATGTTAACAAGGCTTCCAAGTCGGATCTCTTTTGAAACTAGAAACCCTCTTTTATAAGCCAGATGCAATAGGTAGTGGCAGAGAATTCTATATGCAGTAATGGAATGTGCTGAGACTTGTGGAAATAAACACTTCTATACTTGCCCAGAATAATGTTGAGTTTTCCCAGAGGAAATACCTACTTTCTTCTGTAAACACAAAGCAATATCTACCTCCACCTCTTTCTAAGCTCCACACATTCAGCATAACCTCTGTTGGAGTAAAACCACAAATGTGGTCCCTAACATTTGATACAATGATTTGACTAATTATACATATTAAGAGAACAGACAGAGTTTGTGATATCAAACCTACTTCTTGGCACTTTTAACTCATGAATTGCATGTCCCTAATCGAGGTTAATGAACAAACTTCCATGCTCTGTTTTGCCGTGTGTGTAAGATTAGCATTAGCCAATTTAACTTGACCTGATACTTGCATTTTCACTAGAGGTTCTAAACTCATCCTAAATTATATCAGTCAGGGTTGGCCATCCGAGCACCCTGCTGTCTGTTGGAATACTGTCCGCTTACCAGGCCCCTGTGGCTAGAGAAATACAACTATTATGTGAATATGTTCCTCTTAGTGGGAGACACTGAGGGGAAGCACTGGGGGAAGCAGAAAGGAGCTTTTCCAATCTGTGGTTAGTATTAACCCAGTAGTTTTATAAAACAAGAGCTAAGTTCACTTTTTTATTTAGAACCTCAAGCTAAATTTAAATTGCACTTTTAGAAGTAAAAGGAAACTACATTTTGCTTTCATAAAATTTTTAATTTCACCTACCCTTAACATTATGGCATCTTTGAAGGATTTAATTTTTAAAATTCTATTTTAAATGCTATTTGCAGCTATTCACTTACTCGCAAAAGAACATAATAAAGAGAGGCCACTAGAAAGGGGAGAAAGAAATACTACTTTGACAAGCTCATTCCACTAGTCAAATTTGTCAAAGAAAATGTGGACTAATATCTTTCATTTTTATAATGTTACCTGTAAGAAAAAGTCACTTATTTTATTCATGTTTGACATTTTGTGGTAAAGGTAAAATTCATTTTTAATGAAAAATATTCTACACAGTTATTAATTAAAAGAAATGCAGAAAGAGAGAACTGTCATTTAAAAAGAGCAACTTGTGAATTAGAGAAAGTTCCTAGGGAAAAACACAGCTCAGTGAAGTCCTCTCAGGACCGGGGTGGCTGGGTGGGCAATGGCAGTGACTCTTGTCCTGCATCCTGTGTCCTGGGGGCTGAGGACCTATGTCACCTGGGTCTGAGATGTTTTGGCATCAGCGCTTTGATAAACTTAGAGATGTAGCTCCTTGAGCTTATTGCTTTAATCTTTTATTATACTTTTTATTTTTGGTTTATTGTTCTCATCGAATCATAAACTACTTGAGGTGAAAGATGGTGAGTAGTGTAATCATCGCACCTAGAGTAACACTTTGTACTTAATGTTCAAAAAATGTTGGCAAGCAAGTGAATCAATATTTGAATGTCTCCTATTTGGAAGAAGAGTGAATGTAGTTATTATTACATGGATTTATATTCCCCTAACATAAGTAATGTCTCTAATTAAAGTAGCATGATTGTTGAACTTGCTGGAGAGAAGCTAATGCTATGTCAGCAGAGCCGGATTGTGAGAAAATGGTAGTGAAGATTTTGATGATTTCATACTTCCCTCCCACCTCCTAGTCTTGCTTCTAGTCTTGCCTTGATCCCCACTCCCTACACTTCATTCTCCACCTAGCTTTGTGGTGCTTAGAAATACCCCCTCCTCTGTTGCCCCTTACACCTATCTTTTGGGGCATGGTGGAGGTTTGACACATCCAAGATATATAACCTCCATGGGCATCCCGTATTTGGAACCAATGGAGAGATCAAAATATGACTGTCAGATGATTGGAGATCATGGCCATAGGGCTTTATCAAGTGGACTCTCTAGTATGTAACCCAGAATCAGGCAGATCGCCATTCAGGCAGTGGTCTGGCTGGTAACCACAGCTCTCCCCACCGAGGGCGGAGCTTGCTCAGCTAAACACATCCCACAGTGGATGGTCCAAATGCTTCATCTCTGCAGGAAGGACAGCTTCCAAAGGGGAGAGAAAGTGTCTGGGCTCCGTTTCTTCTTCCAGCCTCACCAACCAGAGGGGTCACTTCTTTTCTAGGGAGAAGAAAGTGAAAGATGGAGGCAAATGTTGGGAATATTAATTAGCCCTGTAGGAGTCTGTCTGTGTGGCTCCATAATGAGGGGAGAGTGTGTATCTTCCTTAATGACTACAAATGGAATCACAATTCTTATGAATGTTTTAAAACATATAGGTGTAACATATGCATAAAATATATAACATTTATAATGATATACTATATACATTTATAATATGTATAACATTTATAAAAACACTTCTTTAGGTATAAATATATAACACACATACATATATGATATATCACATATGTATATTTACACTTTAAGAGATTACCCAATTTCCACCAATAGAATTCCAGGAAAAATGACTTGTGTAATGTGAGTTGCCCTACAAAGAAGCAAGTGGTAAAGAATTTGCTCTGCTAGACTCCAGGTCCGAACAAAGACTACATCTCAGAACTCTACTGATGTTTCCTTAGGATACACCCTTAACATTCTCCCTGGTCGTTTACCCAGTTTCTTCCCTTCTCCCTTCATTGCATCTTCTCCCCAATAGCCTTTTGGATTAGAAGGCGTTCTGAAAGCTATGATGATCTACTTAATTATTTTAAAAGATTCTGGCTTTCTAGCCCTTAGTAATTAATAGGTGCACAGTGTGGAAAGAAAGTTTCGACCATTTTAGTCATTTCAAATCAGAGGTTTCATCCAAGGGCTTTGCACGATTAGTTTGACATCACGGTTTCTGACCATAGTGTTAAGTTTGATACCAGTTGCTAAGGGACTCCTTTTTCATTTAGTTTTTGTACTTGTTATTTCAGAATATAGAAACTCATGTGATTATATCTCCCTTTCCCAAAGATATGGTCAAGATATGAAAAGCTCTTTTTGTCAACCTTTAATACAAACCATATTAAGTTTTCAATATATTTTTTACTTGATTTGATGTTAGGAAGTCTATCTGCCAGTATCTGAGACTATTGGTGATAATATGGAAAAGAAAACTTACAAGGAATTAAAAAATGTATATTTTATCCACAGTAACATGTTTTACCTTGGGTGATCACCATAACCTCTCGTGCCTCAATTTGATCATCTTTAAAATTGGAACAGTTATAACATCTGACCCTTCCATAGCTCCTGCAGTTTAAAAATCTACTTAAAATGCAATATCTTATGTGTTCTTCAAGCAATATATAATTGTCTTCATTTTATAATTGAGAAAACCAAGGCCTATATAAACGAAGAAACTTGCCAAAGTCCCTCAGTTCTGGACCCAAAACACATGTTTGGAAAAGTTTACTAATTTTCCCTTCTATAAATATGTCTTTCAGAGTTTAAGGAATTATTGAGAGGAATAAGTGAGGTAGTAGCAGAAGGATTTTTAAACAATCAATAGTTATATTAAGGTAAGTTAATATTTAATAAAGCTGAACTGTTTTTTTATTCATGAAATCCTTCAATAGTCTTATTTTTCAGTTTAGTTCCCTGAAGTTAGAAGATTTCAAAGCTGATATGGGAAAAATAAATTAACCTAGAGGCAAACCTGGGGGTGGCAGCTTGAAAACTTAGCTTGACTCTCAGTTCTTGTGTTAACTCGCGAGTCTAACGAGGCCGAGGCTGCTCACGGGCCCCCGTTCTGGGTGGGGCTGGTCCTGACGGCTCCTGCTTACACATGGGCAACTGCAACAGCCTTTCTCTTCTTTGCTAAGAGAGCTTTCCTTTCACAACCTGAGTCATGCGGCAGGTTTCTGGTGACTTCCACAGCCGTGCTCAGGTGAGACATTAGCCGTTGTTAAAGTAAATAAATGCCTGTTATTGCTCACCCTGAAGCCACTTAGAGTTGTCCCTGTGAGGAAACAATTTTCTTTGCAGATTGAGCCCTGCCATTCAAAGCGTAGGCCCCTGTGACTTTTGATTTTGGTCTCATATTTGGAGCTCTCTGTGCTCTCTGACTACAGTGTTCCAATACTTATACCCTGTTCTTCCTGTGCAGCAGCCACAGGGGCTTTTCGTTGCGTCCTAGCTGCCTTGGGGCGGGCTGCTTAGGTTTTCATCATGCTCCCCAATATGGGATTTCACATACACCATGTAGTGAGTACATGTCTCAAATATACCCTCTAAATTCGGTGAAAATTAGTCTAACTAATTTTTGCATGATGTGGTGGCAGATATCGTAATTTTATTTATGTGAATTTTAAAAAGTTGTCAGCAAATTTGGAAGTCGTAAGTTCACCCCAGGTTGTGCAGTGCATTGGCTGCCATTGTGGCTTACTTTGGAAAAGAGAGCTTTCTGCCTTTAGTCTTTTAAAGACAAAGAGACTGTGATAGATTGAAAGTTTGTGCCCCTCATAATTTGTATTTTGAAATTTGATCCCTCAGTGTGATGACATTAAGAGGTGGGTCTTTTGGCAGTTTAGTTGTAAGAACAGAGATCTTGCGAATGGTGTCAGTGTCCTTACAAAGACTCCCCAGATAGCTCCCTCACCCCACTTCTGCCACGCGAGGCCACGGTGGTGAGGTACTGTCTGTGAACCAGAAAATAGGTCCTTAACTGACCCCGAATCTGCTGGTACCTTGATCTTGGACTGCTCAGCTTTCAGAACTGTGAGAAATAAATTTCTCTTGTTTATAAGCCACCTACTTTGTGTTTTATTTGTTGTTGTTTTGTTATAACAGCCCAGACCGACTAAGACAGAGATCCATATCCAATCAACAAATATTTACTGAGGGACTAGTAGGGGGCACAAAGTTGCAATGGAATAAAAAATGATAAAGTGAAAAACCTCCCTTTGATCATCAGTTTTATTCTTGGGATTAAATTGCTCAGATTGGGGGCAGAGTTGAGTGAACACATCCAGAGCCTCATCTCTGCCTGGACATAGAAACCTAGGGAACGTGGGCGCAGAAGGACCATTCTAATGGCAGCAGTGAAGCCCAGCTGCCGGTTTGCTCAGAAAGGCGGGCCATGTTTTGATACAGCTGAAGCAGAGCATCGTGGAATGCTGCAAAACAATGGTTCTTCACCCAGGCTGCCCTGGAGAATTTGGGCACTCTCAACAAAAGTATGATGCTGGGCCTCACCTCTAGATAGTCTAGCAGGGTTGTCCGAACTTTTGGCACCCCTGGGCCACACTGGAAGAAGGAGAGTTGTCTTTGGGCACACATTAAATACATTATGACAGGTAATCACACAAAAATAACCTCATAATGTTTTAAGAGAACTTACAATTTTGTGTTGAACTGCATACATAGCCATCCTGGTCCACCTGCGGCCGTGGGCCGCGGGTTGGACACCCCTGGGCTACAGGGTCAGGTACAAATAATGCCCCTTATTTATTGCAAAATCTTTTATTACAAAATCATGAGCTTGTAATTCTGTAACATAACAATATCACACTCAAGCACACCATGTGAGGTTTTAGGTGAAATGTTCAAATTGCTGTCCATCTCACATGAGATATTCACGTACCCTACCAACCACACTCAAGCAGGCATTGCTTCTGCCGAACCCTGTATTTTAAATTGGTTTGGAACAAGGTAGATATCTTTCTTTTTTCTCTCTGAGTGGTTATAGATGCTCCCCAAATGATTATAATGTGCAACCAATGTTGAACACCAGTGTTTTACATCGGTGATTCTAAAACTGTGCATAAGAATCACCCGGGGGATATTGGTTAAAATTCAAATTCTGTGGAGCCTGCTTTCAAAGATTCTGATTTGATTGCTCTGAAGTATGACCCAGGAATCTACCCTAAATGATTAGAATTTGGATGCTTTTGGAAAATGCTGAGAAACATCACTTGTGAGCTTCACGTGTTTGTAATCTGATTGACCGTCTTGAGGGAACCAGGCTAGATATTTTAGCTCACTAAGAATAAGCATCTAACTCACCTTCCTCAGGTAGCGAAGGAACAACAATGTAGCAATTTCTTCCATCTTATTTTTAAAAATATCTTGCCCTCCCCTCTCATCTATAAAATTATGTACTTGCTGTGCAAGAACTTGTCACCTTTCGGACATAGACTCAGTCTATACAACCTCTAAAAGTTTCTGCTTTTGGTTTTATGAAAATTTAACTGAACTATTTTTTATTCACTTTATTTAGGATTTTACTTATTAAATATAATTATGTTAGCTTATTTTTATTGAAATCTGATAATAAAGCTTACAACAAATGAAGGCCTTTCAAAACTATAAAATAAGTTGAATTGCATACTGTTGGGTACCTTGTACTTTTGCTACTTATGATATTAGCTATCCTAAAACTTCTAAAATAGGTTGTACGCCAGCAATAGCAGTTTCTATATGCTATTTTATTTAACTCTGCCAGGCCCTTGAGAAAGATACTACTGTTCCACTGTGTTATCCTGAAAACTGAAATCCGCAGAAGCTAAGACTTAAGTGGATCCCAAGGGCTATAGCCGTAATAAGCGGCAGGGATGGCATTTCAGCCCTAGGTCTCCCTTTGTGGTCAGAGGTCTTTTCTTATACTAAACTGTCTTAAGCTACAGAATAGTTGCAGACAGTTTTTGCAGAGCAGTTTACAGTGCATTTAAAGCTTTTCGTTTAAAAAGATGTAACTTTTTCTTTGCACAGGTATGTGTTGAAACACAAAGGTAGAGGCTATTTTAAAACAAAACTGTTACCGCATATCGCTGGGGAAGAAGGATTAGATAAGTAATGAAATTTATAGAAAAATAATATCAAATTCTATTAGCTGAAAGTTTATTTTTGTGTTCTCTCTCTGGCAATTAAAAATAATCATTCTAAATAAACTGCAGCCATCACTTATGTCAGTTGGTCCTCCTCTCTGTGCCTTGCACTGTCACTGGGTGGTGCAAGGGGACTAAAGGTCAGGACCTTCAAGATACCAGATGAGATGCAAGATCCTTTTACAAACTAAATTCTGGGGAACTCAGTCTTAATTTGAACTGAAAAGTGGCCTGGCATGTTCAGCTCATTAACAGGATGAACCATGGGTATTCCGCCGCCATCCACAGGCAGCCTGTCCCGCAGAGCTCGAAGGTCATTTTGTCTGCGCTCTCATGAGCTTTCCATGAAAGCTTTACTCCCAACTCAGTCTGGCCAATTGATAGAGCAGGCCCTGTCATCTGAAAACATAGACAGTCCTTTTTTTCTCCTACATCTGAAGCATTAGTTTCCTTAGAAAAGTTCTAAAGGAACAGGTGCAGACCACTTCATCTATCTGTACACCAGTTTTGCTGAGAAAATTCCATTATAAAGCTTCTTCACATAGCAGTCGATACAGTTTAAGATTATAACGTTTGCCCTGAGAATGTGAGAAGGATGTCTTTCACATTTATAAGCATTTTTCTTTCTTTTATACTCAAAGAAATTAAGACATATGTTTAAGTGACTTCTGCTTAAAATATGCCTGGAAATTAGCAGATTAAGCTTAGATAAGTAAGTCATGGAAGCCAGAAATGAGACTATTAAAAGCTTCCCATGAGTTCTTTGTTTTAAATTGCTGCACAGAGTTCATCAGGCTATATTACTCTAAAGAGACAAGGGGAAGGCTTTACATGTTAGTGGTTATTCATTTCATTCTTACTTTTATCCAGAAGAGATTCCTTAATACTAAACAATCAGATGTGCAATGTATTGTAGAATTGGGCAAACTTCACTTTTACCTCCTTATTAAAGATCTGTTATTTTATGCATAGCTTGTCAAAGTATATGTATACCAAGATAAACTTAACAAAAATAAACAAAGGAAGGAGATCAGAATGAGGTTGAAACACAGGGACATTATCCTTTTGGGATTACATCTCTTAAATGTCGTGTTCTTCTCTGAACTAGCCTCACAGCCCAGGAAGGCTTTTTTTCAGGGTGGGACGAAAGCAAAGGGCAAACTTGGTAAACATCAAGGAAACGGAATGGGCCAAAGGCCCGGTGAACAAGAGGAGAGCAATAGACTACATAGTAGCTAGAACATGTAGTCTGATCAGCCAGGCAAGAGATACTGTTGACAAATACACACCCACCCCAAGGCTGGACAATGGACAGATGGAGCACAATGACAAGAAATGTGTCTTTATGCAGCCAAATACATCCTAACAAATGCCCGTATACATATCTTCTGTATATTGTGTCCACGTGGTTATTAAAAAAATACATCGATATTTTAGCCTGACTCCTACTTGATCTTCTTTTGACTCAACCAGAACTCACACTTGTTTAAGTGTGTGATCTATAGGAATGGAAAGTAGCTTAACTATTTATACGGTGTGTTTGTCAAGGGAAAGAATTCTTGCTGATTCAGATGTTAAAACATTTCCATCCCTACCCTCCAAACACCATCTTTCTTTGCTAAAAGGTTTACATTTGATTATGTTTTATGTTTATGGCCTACCTATAAAATACCATTGAACTGCTGTTGTAAATCAAAGATAATGTTTTCTTGGCATTCTTTGAGCTAAGCAACAAACTTTCCCATCATTAAGGTCCTGCAGGTTTATATGACGAAGAATAAACTCTCAAATCCCATGTGCTAGGTCTTTGTCCACTTGTACTATTTGTGCAGAACGTTCTCATAGAAATATTTTAATCTGCACAATAGTATGTGATTGAAGCTGGCAGGCCTTTGGGATTTATAGTCTCAGTGGGTCACAAGACTCTCTGTCAAAAGTTTTCTATTAGATGCTCATTAGATGCATCTTTCTTAGAATCTATTTTCAGGAAGCTTGTCTTAAAAATGAAGAATGTCGTCTTTTATTACTTACCCCTTAGCATATAGAAGAAACACTTTCATTCTATAAAAGTGAATGGATTTATTTTAATAATAGCTCATATTTATAAGATATGTACAGGTTACGGGCATACTTTTATATACAGCACCCAAATTGACCCTCAGCACAGTACTGTGAGGTAGATAAAGTGGATTCGATTCTCCTTATTTTCATAGATGAATAAACAGACTCAGAGGCTGGTAAGTGATTCAGTGAGGTACAGAGCCCAGGCATTCTAACTTCTGTGGCAGTCAGTATTCATTCTACTGCTTTGTTCTGCCTCTGCGTACCAGAGATGATCTACCTACACAGTCGACAGGCACGCCCCATGCGTTTTTCACGTGCTAGACTCTATGTCCTAGGCACTAGCATACATCAGTGAACAAAACAAACATCGTCTGTTGAAATGAAATCCATGTTGGGAAACTAGCAAATAAATAAAATGATGGTGATAATTATGGCAAAATAACATGAAGCAGGGAAAGAGATTGGGCCACTTTCAGAGGGCTGCAATTATATACAGGATAATTAGGCCCTATCAAACAAATGACGCTTGAGGAAGGCCTAAAAAAGATGAAGGAGTGAGGCTTACGGGTATCCAGAGGGTGTAAGTAGAGGAAATAGCAAGTGTAAAAGGCCCTGAAACAGGAATTTTCTTAGCATGTCTGAGGGGTCAGAGAGGTGGACAGTGAGACTAGACTGTGGTAAGCAAAGGAGAGAAGAGTGGGGGATACGGTTAAAGGACTGGTGTCCTAGGGTCCACTGTAAGGACTTTGGTTTCTACTCTGAATAAGATGGGAAGCCGTCGGGGTCATGAATAGGAGAACAATATGGCAGGATTTACATTTTAAAATCTTCACTCTTGCTTCCATCTTATATATTGAGAATAGATTGGGGGGTTTGGGGAAGATGCTGAAATACAGAATAAGAGAGGTCAGTGAGGAGGCTATCGCCGTGATCTGAGCACCGGTTAGTTACATTAGTTCTCTAGGGCTGTCTTAAAGCACCAGAAACTGGGCGGCTTATAACAGAAATTTATTGCCTCACAGTGCTGGAGGCCTGGTGTCTGAAATCAGGGTGTCAGCAGGGCCACACTGTCTCTGACAAGTCTAGGGGAAAATCCATTTTTGTCTCTTTTAGCTTTTGTTGCTCTCCTGCAATCTTTGCCATTCATCAGCTTATAGATGTATCGTTCCAGTCATATAGCCATCTTCTCCCTGTGACTGTCCACATCTTTCCACTGTGCATGTCTGTCTTGGTCTAAAATTCTCCTTTTTTCTAAGGACACCAGTCTTATTGGATTAGAGTTCATCCTGACGACCTCATTTTAACACAATTACTTCTGTAAGGGCTGTTTCTAAATGAAGTCACGTTCTGAGGTACTAGGGGTTGGAACTTCAACATACCTTTTCTGAAGGACACAATCCAACCCCTAACAGTGGCTTAGAGCACAGTGGCATCAGTAGAAATGGTGAGCAGCAATATTTACTGACTCTTTGGAGATGTGTAGTATAGCAGAGTGACTGTTGTAAGTACTCATCAGCAACTATAATTATTTTTGTTATTAAAATTATTGTCATGATCAGATGATCCCATGGTAACCATACTTGTGTGAATAAGAGGCTCATACTTCCTTAGGTAATGCGCGAGGGAAACGGCATCACTGAAACTGAGGAAATTCAGGGGTCAAACCTTTCTCTTCGGTTCAAAGTGTCTCTAGGGCAGCTCACAAGCTCCTGCCTGCTCCTGCCTCACTGTGCTATGCTGCCTGCTCTGCCCTGTAACCGGGGTCACTATGACTTCTGAGCCCATCCAAGTCACTTCTTGCAGCTCTGTCATACCTGTCACCTCTTTATGCCACCAGCATTGCTTTGATTCTATCACTCTTTCTTCGAACCCTTCCAAGCTCTTGTGCTGTGGAGTCCTTCTCCCTCTTCCCAGACTGGACATCATTAAGTGTGTCCCCTGCAGGACCTCTAATGGGGATCTCAGGCGTAAGATTGGCTATCAGCTTTAAACATGGTGACATGACGTTTTCCTCAGTCTGAAGGTGTATAAATCTAGCCTGGTCTGCCCCAAGGACTTGTCTGTGCTCTTCTTGATTTCCAGTCAATGCATAATGTAGGACCTTACTCTGAGGTATGGCTGCTGCATACAATATATCAGTTCATGGCTTAGAAAAACTGTCCTATAGTATGTCAGAATACTAATTTTTTTCATGGATATTCAAAATGTTTCAACTTTCATTTTCTAAGCAACAACATTAAGGTTAAGTTGTAATAAGGGGCTTGTTTTTAATACTCACTTTTAAGTATAAAAATTGATGATAAATATTTTCTTTAATTCAGGTTACCATGCTCTGCAGTTGTTAACAGATGAACAAGTCATGCTTCCTGCCTTAGAGCACTTTTAAGTTTAATAAGGTAGAGAGAGATGTTAACAGATCATTTCAATATACTATTTTAAATTCTCTGAGCGATTTTAAGGGGTTCTGCAGGCCCAGGTGTGGACACTTATAAGCAGGAAGACAGTGCAGAAGGTGCGATGCCCGCAGAGGAAGGCAGTGAGGTAAACGGGCAAGAGGATGGGCTTCCTGGAAAAGAACGGTGCTTAGGCTGAAACACTGAGGACACAATCAAACAGCGTGGTCAAGAGCATTTTGGGAAAACAGGCAGACTTCAAAAGTCATGGAGGCATGAAGTATTTTCACTTGAACTAGAAACTGTAAGCAATTTTGATATTAATAACACACAAAGCACAATACATTATAGTTCCAGCACTGAGGATCTAGGTGATGGTCAGAGCAGGAAGAAAACTCCTATGTGCCTTAAAGGAGCTCAAGCTAGAGCCACTGAAGCATGCTAAGCAATGGAATGGCATGGTCAGGTTTTCACCTTAGAAATTTTTCTCTGGTGGAAGTATGAATGATAATTTTAATGAATCATGACTGTGAGTGAGGAAAAGAGAGGAGTCTAGGATGACTCAGACTCCTGATTGAATAAATGGAGTAATTAGCCCAGAGGAAAATAGAAGTAGGAGCAATTCTGAGTATAAGCACATAGTATAAGGATAAAGTGTCATTGGAATATGCAGTTCGTTGTGCCTAATATGTGGATAGCTAGGTTTGCACCATGTTGGCTATACTTAATGTCTTGAGAGTAGAAGACTTCACTTAGGCAAAGCATACAATGTTAAAAGAGCATTGGCCAAGACTGAACAATGGGTAGCACCAGTGTTTGAAGGGATAGCAGTAAGAAGAACCAGTGAAAGAGATACCAAGAAGGAAGAAAAAGGGTATTACAGATGCTCAGGAAGTAGACCTACTAGAAGAGTAGAGTAACCAACAGTGTAAAATGCAGAGAAAAAGTACAGTAAAGTATGGACTAAAGAATAACCACTGGATTTGTCTATGTGGGGATCAATAATAGTGCCCAGAGAGAAAGAAAATAGTTTTTAGTCTAGGGATGGTGGGACAAAAGCTAAGTTGTGTGGGCTGGTGACTAGTGTCTGTATAAACTATTCTTTCAAGAAAATTGTATCAGACTTGGACCCTGCAGGAGAAGAATGACAAACTCTTATCAGATAATTTGAGGAAGGCTAAATAAAGGCTTAAATATAAAGTGTGGGCAACCCTATGGTTTTTCCGCATAAGAGATAGTGCTACCTGTGGGCTAGTTATGGCACACTGTTACCATCCACTGATGTAAAGAGATAAGAAAAAGGAGGGAGAGGAGGATGGGAGGATAGAGAAAAGGAGAAAAGAAAAGAAGAGAGGGGATTTGGAGAAAGACAGAGACAGAGAGAAACCATATCAAGAAAGCTCCCTGACAGGAGCGGTGCCAGCCCATGGCGACACCTCAAAAAGGAGCTGAGATTTAAAAAATCATGATCCTCACTCCCCTTGCTCCCTTATATCTCCTCTGGTGTTTCCTTTGGCTGAGTCCAAGGGAAGGCAAGGCTGAAAATAAGCCCATTAATGTAGTCATACAGGTCAGTATCTCAGGAAAGAGAGCAGGGTAGAAAAGGTGGAGAGTCGATCTGGAGGGGTAGATGGACTGTGTTCAGTATAAAATTACTTTGAGTGAGAGAGTAAGAAAACATTAAAGTAGCTGAAAAGTCAAAGGAAGTGTTGAACTTTGAGAATCTCCTCCACCAGGATTAAGAGGAAGCTGAGGTGAAGAGTTAACAGAAAAGAAGGTAAAGCTATGGGAGGATATAAAGAAAACTGATGGAGAGAAGTCTTGAAATATTCAGATCCTCAGATAAAGAGTCATGTGAGGAAGTTGGCTTTACACAGGCGGAAGAACATTTCATTCACTCAGGTTGGAAAGACGGAGAGGCAGAAGCATAGCAGTATTGAGAGCTTAGGTGGTGAGAGTCAAAACATTGAGTGAGCTGAGCGCCTGGCCCCGATTACCCAAGGAAGAAGGCGTGATCATCTGCAAAGAGTGAGGGGTGGGATCTGGGTGGGTTTTGAGGAGACTTACAATTTTTTTTGAAATAACCTCTTGCGGGAAAAAGTTGGGGGAGAGCAGGAAAAAACTGACCAAGAACAAGATATATCCACTGAAAACCCAGGTGATGTTGGACATCGCGATCTCTCACACATACCCTATGTGTCTGATGGGGTTCTCCCATGCAGTGATGTGCACTCAGCAGCCTGATTATGTAAGTCAAGATGGCCAGTTGAAGGAATGCTTCAGGATCCCGATTTTATCAGATTAACCTGGTAGTGGGGCAAAACCACAGGAAATGAGGCCATTGGTGATCATCCCTCAAAATCCATCTGATACCACTGAGATAGTTTTATTTTCTCCCTCTTCTTTTGGGTGCTATTTTTAAAAATTATGTTTGCAACATACTTAAATCCATGATAATGGTGGTCTTAGAATATTTCACTACATTTAGGTAAAATTCCCACAAGTATTATAATTAGCATGTGCATGCTCAATATAACACATTTCTTCTGAAGGTTAAAACAAGGGTCACACAAGGCATATAAACACAATCGAGGTTTCAATTTTAGTAAAAAAGTGTACTACATTTATATATCCACATTTCATGTACAGACCATCAGTGTCCTTTACTAAATCCATGTAGCTTATAGCTAACAAATTAATACTGTATTTCTAAAGGAAGGGAACAATATTATATTACTGCAGTGACATTTTCTCTTTATTTCTTTTGGGTATTTTTCATCCATATGATTAGTTTTGGCCAGTGCTTATACTTTCAAAATTCCAAAAATTCTGTTTTCTGCAAATGAAGTGAGTGGGAAAATGTTATTGTTAGAAGGATGTCACATACTGTCGCCACTCCCCATGAATCTATACTTATTGTCTGGAATACAGTTAAATATCACCCAACTGGAAATTGAGCCTTTGTAATTTGGTTCTACCTGCTGCTGACCAAGGACACTACATACGTGTGCCCTTGTGTAGGGGATGAAATCTGTCGACCAATAAAGATATATTTTAATTGCATATAATGTCATCCCAGTAGAAATGAAGATTTCTGTGAGTCTCATATTCTCAGATTTATTTAACAAACACTCATTGTTCTTGGTTAGATGTGAAAAGAGGTTTCTTGATTCTGTCAGTGTTAAACAAGATAATACAATTTGGAGATTTTTCTTTCCCTATAGTGAGGAGTAATAAAAGGAAAATAGAGAAGGGATGTGAGTCATGTAATTTGGTTACTATGGCATTGATTGTAGTAATTGATCCATGGTGGACATTATGCTATAAAGTTATTGATTTTGCTCTCTTGCAATAATTTTCTCCCTAACTATCAAAGGAAATATGATAATCTTATCTATAGGAATTACTACTTTTCAGGCAGTGCTTTAAATTAAATAACTGTACTTTAGCAGCTACTTTATTTTGGCTTTAGTAAAATAAGGATCATATCTCTTTATCTTCATATCTCTTCTTGAACACAATCCGTTAAGTCCAAAACTATAATTTCACTTCAAACTATAAAAGTAAATGTTAGAGAAACAATATATTCTTGCAAAGCCTGGAAAGAAAAAAATAAAGACCTGGTTGGCATGCAGAGTATAAATTATTTTAATTTACTCTTTGATTTCAATTCAATAAAGTAATATTTATATGACACCAAGAGTAAATAAAACCAGAAATTCACAGAAGGTCCCTCAGTTTCTTTGCAAAGAAACTACCAACTACTAAAATCAATAACCCCCAAATTTTACTATCTTAACACAATAAAATTTTAACTCTCATTTATGTATCCAAAGCAAGTGTTTGGGGGGAAGTTTTCCTCTGAGTGATTCAGATACCCAGAATCCTTCCATTTTTTAAAATTCACCATTGCCTACATGCACTGGTTCTTCATGTCCTGCTGACAACAACAGAGTGGATACTGCAGGGAAATTACATGAGGCTAGGCCTGGACACGAGGCATATCATTTCTGCTCACATTTGCTTAACTAGAGCTCGGTCATATGGCAACTCCTCTCCCTGAAGGAGGCAGGGAAATGTCATCTGACTTTATGCAAGGGAAGCAGAGGAAACAGTTCGGTGATAAATTAGTAATCTGCCATAGAGATTGACTATACGTCTCACCATTTTTCCCACACCCAGAACACAGAGTAGACAATAGCAATAGACACTATGCAGTGTTTCCAGATTAAAGTCCAGGGTTTCCAGGCAATGTGCAATCCCCTTCCTCAGGTATGAGAGTCAAGTTTGTTCGGAGACACGTCGAGGTTGAAATACCTATGGGCTATGTAAGTGGGGATGTTAAATAAGTAACTGGATATATGTGGTGTCCATATGTTCCACTTTGCCCAGGACAATTGTCTTGGAATAATTATTGATAACATTTTCTGTCTCTAAAATGTGCTCAGTTTAGATGATACCTTATATGGATATAGGAGTCTGGATTTTAAGGAACAGACCATAACTGCATAAGCAATTTTGTCATTCTTTGGAACATACCTGCTCCTTATTGTAAAATGATGGAATCTCAGATACTCTGAAATTTAGACTTTGGGAACAGAAGGGGGATATAGATAAAGTGACTAAGGCTGGTTATTGGCCTGTGACTAGGTGAACCAAGAGAGTGTGGAGGTTGTTTAATCTGGAGTAAAAGAAGAAATGGTAACTGCTCTCATGGAACTCACAGCCTTTTGAGAAGGAATGGACGTTTTAAAAAGCAAATTAAAATTTACCTTTTAAAAAAATTGTTGTTCAAGTACAGGTGTCTCCATTTTCCTGCCACCACTTCCCCCACCCCACCCACCCCACCTCCCACACTCAGTCCTGGCCCCCTTTGGCTTTGTCCATGGGTCCTTTATACATGTTCCTTGATGACTCTTCCTCTTCTTTCCCCCATAATCCCCCTCCCCCTTTTAGATTAAAGCTATAGCTCCTAGTGTGAGGGACCTTTGACTTCAAGACTTTAGAAACACTCAAGGTTCTTTAGATGCATCATTCTCTTAGTTTTCTATCCCATTCTACCAGCTGTGTCTCTGCCCCTAGTTCCTGATAGCCCTTATGCCTTTGTTGGATTCCTACTCGTGATTCCAGATCCTGCTCAAAGGTTTGTGACCCTTTCCCCAAATCTCTACAGCAGGCAAAGTTATTGCCCTCACCTAATTGACTGTCATTAGTCACTCCTTCCTCCAATATCCATTTCACTTTCCTATACCTATAGTGCTACAGCCTCCCTTAGCTGATGTAATAGGAACCAGAAATACTGCTAACTAACACCAATGAAGAGAATGCAAATGATGGGCAAGCACTCTTCAAAGTTCTTTGGAGGTAGCAATGTACTTATTACTAACAACATTCATATAAGAAAAGTACTATTACTATCTTTATCTACAAATGAAGAAAATGAGGTGCAGAAAGGTTAAATGACTCATCCAGAATCACATAGCTAATGAATATGTGAACCAGAGTCTGACCGAAGCTTAGTCAAGGATATGTTTATTGAATTTAGAGAGAGGGGAAGGGGATGAGAGGGAGAGAGAGAGAGAAATTGATGTGAGAGAGAAAGATTGATCGGTTACCTCCCATACATGCCCCAACTGGGCTCAAACCCACAACCTAGTCATGTACCCTGTCTAAGGATCAAACTTGCAACCTTTTGGTGTATGGGACGGTGTTCCAACCTACTAAGCCACCTGGCCAAAGCCAGAGCTTATATTCTTATGAAAGCATCTTATGTAGCTTAATAATAAGCAGTTTAATTCAAAAATGTTGGTTAGATATTTTAACTTAAAACTTTTATTAAAGCATTGTATATAGCTTAAAAATTAGTAGTTTAATTAAAGGATGTTGATTAGATGTTTTAGTTTAACTGAAAACCTTAAAAATGTTCATTCACCTACTAATGTTTTGAGGCATTAATAATCTCTTTTCATATAAAACATACCATACTATAGCCTCTGAAATTTCAAATTTTGGTTTCTTTAAGTGGAGCAAGAGTTTATATACTGATAAACATATATCCAACTCACTATTAATAAGCATGCAATTCAACTAATGGAAATAGAAGTTCACAGGTTGGCCAGTCTAGGGTTTCCGGTGTGCTGTGGGCATCAGTCAGTGTGTTTTACAGAGAGAATGGAAGATGATGGTCAAGCCAGTTATGTTGATTCAGTGAAGTTCAATTAAAGAGGCTCTAGTCTGTTTAGAATCACATGCATTTCTCCAACTCTGCATTTGCATATTGTGTTGAAAATTACCCATTTATATGCCTTAATTCTTTACCAGACTGTAAGCAGCAAGCTTATTTTATTCATCATCGTATCCTCAGGATCTACAAACCTATCCTGCAAATAATAGGGAGGAGCTCCTATAAATCTTTGATGAATTGTAATTCACTGAATTACCCCATTGCATTGTAGTAACATACTAATGAAAAGGTCTAATCCTGCTACGTCCTTGAGGTTGGGAAAAGGTCTTATTTATTAAGTAAAATTTAATTGAAATGTAGCTCATATTTAGATGGATTTTTACAAACTGAACATATCCATGTAAGCAGTACTACTTAAGATGAGCACTGTTCCATATATTTAATGGCCACTTATATAATTTTGGAGGTAAAATGCTCATTTTTCTGTTGGACTTGCCTGTTTTGTTCTTAAAGACTTGTAACAATTCTTTATGTATTCTGGGTATGAGTTTTTTGCTGGGTATTTGTATTGTATCTATCTCCTTTCACTCTGACTTGTCTTTTGGTTCTCTTCGTGGGTTCTCTCAAAGAATAAAGGTCTTAATTGTAATGTATTTTCACTTACTCTTTTTTCCCCTATACTGTTACCACTTTTTGTTTGCTGTTTAAGAAGTCTTTTCTTATCCCAAAGTATTGAAGATTTTTCTATTATACTTTCACTTACTAGGTTTATAGTTTTTACCTTCCACAGTTGGATGTATGACTTATTTAGGGTTTGTTTTTGTTTATAGTGTGGATATAGATTAAGATTTATGAACCAGAATACCAAATATGCCAGTGCCTTGATCTTGGACTTCCTATCTCCCATAACTTTGAGAACTAAATTTCTGTTGTTTATAAGCCACCCAGTTTATGATACTCAGTTATAGTGGCCTGAATGGATTAAGACATGTGCTTATCCTATAGTATTTTAATTACTATAATTTTTAAGAGTAAAATATGGTCAGTGTAAGTCTTTCAGTTGTTTTGTTCTTCATTAGTATTGCTTGAGTTGTTGTGCTGATTTTGCATTTCCATATAAATTGTAGAAATTGGTAACTTCTTCAAGAGATTCTGCTAGGATATATGTTTGGATTATAATCAATCAATCACTAAATCAATTAGGAAATAGTTTCTTCCATCTTAACATTAGTCGGTCTTCCAAACCATAAACATGGTATATCCCTGCATTTATTTAAGTCATTTATTTTTGTATTTTCTGTACATACTATGTGCCTGGAGCTCAGCTGACTCTCAAAAATATGAACCCTCATATTCCCTCTCCTTCCCATCTGATCCCCTCAGTCAACTATGAACTCTTATATTTTCCCCTTTTATACCATGTGATCCTCAACTAAAAATAGTCAGTTTTCTCCTCAGAGATTATCCTTCCCTCAGAGCCAAACTCCCTGAAGTATCAGCTAGGCAAATGTAATCTGTGCTTTCTAAGAAAACAGGACAAAAACTCTTCTCGAGTTACCTATATGATGTTATTTATGTTAGTGGGAGACAGCGCCTCCAGTCACGGTAATATATGGAATACAAGGTTCTTCTACCCAAGGCTAACACAACCAGTTAATAATAAAGGGAATAGCACAGTGGGAGATCTATTGTGACTATATAAGAAGACTTCCAAATAGAATAATTCACAGATACGTATGTTTTAATTAGCAAACATTACACTTGGTACCAATTATATAAATATATTTACATAGAAAGCTTCAAGTAAAGTACTCCCATATAATTTTCACGATTTCTGCTCCGTCATGTGCAGAGCTCTGATCTCTTTAATAAGACTTCCCAATGGTGGCGGCTCAGGCTTTATGCCCGAGGCTTCTGCCAGCTTGGCTGTGTGTATACGTGCATGCGTGTCCCTGGGCACAGGTACTCACCTATCTCAATCACTTAAATAGCTCTACTCTTTTTGCAATTGCAGCTTCCAACTCTTGGAAATTGCAACAGTCAAGAAACAGCCACATAGCTTCTCATACTCTACTTTGAGTAGAGTAACGAATTATAGTTCAGCACTGCAGGGACAGAGTTATAAGCTAATACTCAACACTAGACACTACAGTTCAATTACTGGCCAGCAATGTTTAGAAGCAGGAACCTTGGTAATTACCAGCAAATTTTCATTATCTCTCAGCACAGCATGCGAACAGTTGCCTCCAGAAGAAGCAGAATCCAAACGCAAATAAAAACAGCACATGTATCCTAGATCCGTAGTTGTCACTGAGGGTCATAAAAGCCCCAGTAGGGTTTGATGCAAGGAATTTTGACACCTATAAAATGAGTCAATGTGTTATGAACTGGTAAGAAGTTATTTAAGAAATGAGTTAAAGACCATGAAGTAGATCGTCTTATTTCAAAGTGGCTTTTTTTTTTTTAATCATCAGGTAATGATCCCTTATTTCATGTATTTGAAGAATGTTTATACTGAAAAAGAAAACTAATTCCAATACCATCATCACTATTTAAATAAAAGAACGAAAGTCCAAAAAGATTATAGAACTTGCACAGGAGATGATATAGCTGATTAGAACCCTGGTTACAACTGGAACTCGAGTTTCCAAATGACCCATCATTGTTCTTGCTGCTAGATCTTCTAAAAATCAGGTCTCCTGCAAAAGAAGTTTTCAAGTTGGAAGTGCACACCAATTCTGTTTCTAGTAGCCTTTTACTAAATTAAACATAATGTAGTGTATATGATACACTACTTCCCAATCTTTGAAAGGCAAGGATGAACTATCTCCTTTGCATTATCTAAACGTATTGAATAAATTCTTCAATTGAAATAGAGTAGAGATGGTTCAAATTGACAAGGCAAAGTCACTTGCATGTCTAATTTTGCTGTGGGAAGTTCAAAAATCCAGGTGGTGAATGAAAGAGGGGAGATTTCTGCACCAGGGTAAACATATGCTATTGTTTATGCCACTTCTTAGATGTGGCTATTGATATGTATTTTACATGGAATAGCTATATCATTCTGATGAAATAGAGACTTGTCTGTCTTAAGTAGATCTTAAAACACACCTGATTTGTACAAGGGCCAAATTTATACATGTCACTGGCAGAGGTGACCCTTGCTCCTGAATCTCTGAGACTTTATTTAAAAAAATTTCACTGCACGATTTTATTTTAGAGTTAAGATATATACCCTAAGGGAATTGGAGGCTGGTTTAGAAACCAGGGAAAGTAAGTTCTAGGTCCAGCTGTGAATGACTGGCTGTACACTCAAGTGCCTAATCACTTTAACTCTTCTGAGTTTCAGTTGTCAAATTATGCAAAATTAAGAAATACCTAATAATTATTCCATTTTATATAAATTTGATTCTGACTGTAAAAGACTGAAAGAGTAATCTATTATCTAAACTGGATATGCATATCTAAATATGTCTAAAAGCTAATACTCCAGTAGAGAAAAACTCTACCTAATCAGTCTATATTTCCCAGAAGTGAAGAATTTGTATGTGTGATCTTGAGTAAAAGCTGCATTTTTTTAAAGAAATCAAATGCAAAAATTTATACATATTTAAATAAATATGCTAAAGTTAGTTTTGCAGACAAATGCTATAGAAATTGCTTTCATGAAAAACAAAACAAAAAAACTTTAAAACTATTGTTACCGCCCTGCCTCGGTAATCATTCTCTCTGAGGCACAACAATTATCTTACAGGGTAAAAGCTAAGGCCATATTAGATGTGTTCCTAGGGACAAAGAAATAGTATCAAATGGCATCTAGTAAGGTATTATGGTTGAAAGTGCATTGTAAACTACAAAACAAAATTACACATAGCATTTGGAATGTTGGCATAGAATAGCAGAAGGGACATTGGAATTGGCATTAGGAAATATATTTCAGTCCCAAGGTGGCCATTTACTAGCTAAGTGAACTTAGGCAAGTCACATAACTTTTCTGACCCTCATCTGTCAAATAGGGATTATCATAATTGCCCTGCCTGATTCATAGAGTTGTGGGGAGAAAATGAGGTAATATATGCTAACGTGGGTTGTAAAATGTATTGCATTTGCCAAATGTTAAATGTTATTTTCTACTTACATACTGAGAAATCCCATTACATATTTATGTGTATACATCTCCTGCTGTGTGTTAGACTTCCAGCCTAGAGTCGGGACTTTTGGCATGCTCCAATATTACAGTGATTCAGCCTCCTTTATTATTTCATGTCATTCTCCCAGGCCTCTGATCCTGTAGATGCTTCGCCTCTCTCTTAAATTTAGATCGCTAATTAGCCTGTGAGTTCAGTAGACCCAGGTTGGAAACCCTGCTTTGTTACTCATCGGCTGTGTAGACTGGGGGAAGATTTTAAAAAATCTCTTTGTGCCTCAGTTTTTCATCTATAAAATTGATTATTGTATGGATTAAGTGAGTAAATAATCCATGGAAAATACTTAGGGCAATTCCCCTAATCCAGGTATTTTTACTGCAGTGATTCTAAGCATGTGGAAGCATGTGGAAGCAGTCACTACTGTGACCAGAATAAGTATGTTGTCAAAGACAGTATCATCTAATAGTTCACTTATGGGACTCAGGCAGTACTGGGGGCCATATTCTTATGTATCCAGCAAAGGGGAATGGTGATGGTTTTCTTTGTCAGTTTTGTTCCTTTGAACTTGAATATGCTAAAAATTATATACTAAGAACTTGGGAATAAAACAATTTAATTCTCCTAGCTTTTCAAATTCAAACAAATGCATGGCAATTGCTATGCTATTGGATATGAGCTTAAGTACCAATAACGGGACTCTGCCACCATTTCTTCTAAAATATGTGGTATTGAATTAGCAGGAATGGACATCAGTTAGGAAATTGACAGTTCAGACTTGGAAGGATGGAGACAAATAATTTTCAGTGCCAAAACATTTGGTTAACTTAATACCTGTCAATGCTTTCTAATGCTAGCTCTTTTGGAAGATACTGGAAAGCAGAATATTAGTAATGAGTGGTGATTCCTTTTAGAAAGCCGTGAGAAGAAACAGGTGGTCTCAGATGAGAGTTGGTTGGCTTTCAGCAAATACAGAAAAGAATCAAGAATGGGAAAAAGCAGAAATGAAATTGAAATTCATTGTACAAGAAAGATTAGGTCCGTATGATGTTAGAAAATGAAATTCTATTTTGGATGGAGCCCTGGTTCTGCCTTATAACGAAGAGCACCATCAAGGTGAGCATTAAAGGATTAGCAGGAGCTCCCCGGCAGGTGAGGAGAAGAGAGAAGAGTATGTGCAGCATCATGAATAGAGCCTGAACCTCAAAGTTGTTATCAGCAAAACAGCCCCAGAATATTACTGGCAATTGGACATCAGTTCAGCAACCTTGGTCCTTGAGTTCTGGCTAAGGAAGAATTCAGAGCCAGGACTTGAATACAAGCAAAGGTTCATTTAGGAAGTCACAGAGGTGGAATAAGTGACCTGTGGAAGAAGTGAGCCAGCTGGGCTGTGTAAACTCAGGAAACAACTTACAGAAGCAAAAGAAGGGCCCTTGGAATTTAGGAAAAAGAAAGGCAGAGAGAATGTCCCTGGGGGAAAGAAAAGGGGGAAAGGCATGGCTGTGCTTCAGGGAGAAAAAGAGCTCATGGGGTCCTCCCTTGTGAGGGTTTTTATCTGCTCTCTAAAGATGGGGATCTTCGGGGTGGTCTCAGGGAAGGATCTCAATGGAATATTCACCAGCTTTCCAGGAGTGTCCTTTCAAGGTCGTGGTCTCTACTGCTTTGTCGGTGCCAAGACAGGGGGTCAGGAGTCATCAAAGCTAGTTCTGATGTCAGCTGTGTCATTGCCCCACCCGACCTTGCTGCTTTTCTAGGCCTGGAGCTGAAACACAACTGAGGCCTAGATTTTATCTCTAGTTTGACTGAAACTGTCTCTGTAGTCAACAGACTCCAGGCTTTGTTCCTAAGATGATTTCAGGCAGGTCAGAACCTCATTGTCTTGAGAGCTAAATGCTCAAGGGAGTGGTCATGCAAGGGCTCGTATGGGACTCTTGTGAGGCTATTGTCGTGCCCCCTCGTTCCTCTTCTAAGGGGGCCTGCCACAGGACTAGCGAAGTTCCAGGGAAGGAAAGGTCAGGGCAGGGTCTGAACCACATGACCAGTGATATGAAAGGTCAGGGGGTCTAAACTACATGACCTTTCTTCCCAAGAGGAGGAAAGGTCACCCTGGGGGCAAGGCGATCTTTTTCCTTTTCTTCTTTACAATTCCCCATTGCTAGGCACCTGGCGCTTTCTGCCCTGGGGACATTCTGTATCTGGCCTGTCCTTCCTGCTTTGCTAATGCCTGTCTAACTGTCCACTACAAAGTGACCTAGTGTGGCTGGTGTGTAGAGGTCAAGTGAAAAGTGAAGGAAACAGAGACTGGAGAGGCAAGTTCAACTGAACCACAGGAGGCTTGATGACTTTATTAAAGAGTTTTAATTTTATTCTGTGATTTTTTTTTTAGCCTAGGGCACCATCATATTTGATATGCAATAGCAAAGAATGGAATAAAGGGAAATGAAATTAGAAATTGAGGCAGGGAGAGCAATTCATGGACTGACACAATATTTGAGACAGTGAATCTAAACATTGCCAGCTTTACCTTGGGATAGCTGTATTTTTGGATTTAAAGATCTCACCTTTCTTCTTTTACTATTTTTTTAAATTGGAGATCCTTTAGTAATAGAAACAAAAGATGTATTAATCAACTCTATTTCAGGGTTAAGCTAACATCAGTAATTGAGTTTATAATCTATGTTTTATTCCTTATGAAAAACATTTTTTCATATTTGTGATAGCCTGGAGAGTTCAGATTAATGATCTTTTATATGGTAAAGAGAAATAAGGTCTAGGACATTTCATTAGCAAATTCAGGAAATGTAGCAGTAATTCCAAAATGCTCTGTATTTGTATCTTGCCAACCACCCTTATCTACATTAGCAAAGTCAAAAAATACTACTTTTTTCCCTTTTTTCTTTTCTTCCTTCTGTGGGGGAAGAAAAACATTTCTTTCCTTATACCCTTTTAGGCTGAAAATAAAAGACAGATTAACAGAAGAAAAACAAAAGTTTAATAACAAGTATAATTTTTGTGTACATCTATACCTCCTTAAATAGCATTTCCAGCGAACAACAAAAGTAGGTGTTGGGGGAGTTATGGCAGCCATTCCTGCGAGGTGAGGGACCTAGAACAGTACAGTAAACAAGGGTAAGGTTGTTATGTAGATTGAAGTCATTGCCTCTCCATTGATAAGGAGTTTCTAAAGATTTAGAATCATCCTTTTCTTCTTGGTTTGGACAGGGAGACACTCTTACAAAAAGAGGTTTCTTTTATAAATGTAAATGTCTCTTACAAAAGGATAACTTCTCAGTTTTTAGAGCTTCTCCTGTGCCTGACGTTTCTTAAAAATAACCAGCTGAAGATAATCACTGTGCCAAAGAGACACATTTTGAGGTGATACATTTTGCTCTCCCTCCTTCCCTCCCTGCCTTCTCCTGCTCTACTTACCTCCCTTTCTTCCTTTTTTTTACATTAATCAATTAATTGATTAATGCCTCAAAGTTTATGTAGGACCTAAGAAGCTGAACTAGATCATAACAAATCCTTTTTGTTACCGAAGAGAAAGAGTTCATTTACCTGGTGTAATGAGAGCCAAACACTAAACATCAAGAACTGCAGGGGAGAATTTACAGTCACTTTATTTGCAGAGCTCTAAGCAAGGTGAATGAGAAAGCTATGGGTTGAAAGACCAAAATCCCCAATCCCGGGTTTGGGCCAGTTTTGAAGGAATTAGGGGGAACAGATGTACAGCAGGAACAGGTATGAACATACTCTGGTGTTCACATTCTGGTTATGGCCCAGTGTTTTGGTTCTGTGTGTGTGTGTATGTGTGTGTGTGTGGCGGGCGATGGGCAAGACTTTGGTGCCATGTGCAGCTGGAGGTTAAAGTTATCTCTTCTGCACATGCTTTGGCTGCATGGCATGCAGTATTTTGCCTGAAAAGCAACTCAGCACCTTGTTAAACAGGATGGGACCATTCTGAGCTGGTTTTGCTCTTATACTAGCCCTTGGAGAGCTTACAGATTTGTGAGTGGCCAAAGTAAAGCAAAGTCACCATATTTCAAAACAGAGTGAGGCATCATCCTTTTTTAAAAATTGTATTTTATTGATTATGATATTACAATTGTCCTGATTTTTCCTCCTTTTTTCCCCTCCACGCAGCACCCCCCACTCCCTCAAGGAATCCCCCCACTATTATTCATGTCCATGGGTTATGCATATATGTTCTTTGGCTGCTCTATTTCCTATACTGTACTTTACTTCTCCATGGTTATTCTGTAACTGCCAGTTTATACTTATTATCCACCCATTCCCCCAAACCCCCTCCCATCTGGCAACTATCAAAACACTCTCTGTATCCATGATTTTGTCTCTGTTCTACTTTTTTTGCTTAATTTGTTTTTTAGATTGAATTGTGGATAGAGATGTACTTATTGCCATTTTACTGTTCATAGTTTTCATCTTCTGTTACTTCAGTAAGTCCCTTTAACATTTCGTATAATAATGGTTTGGTGATGATGAACTCCTTTAATTTTTTTCTTGTCTGGGAAGCTCTTTATCTGCCCTTTGATTCTAAATGATAGCTTTGCTGGGTAGAGAAATCTTGACTGTAGGTCCCTGCTTTCCATGACTTTGATTATTTCTTGCCAATCCCTTCTAACCTGCAAAGTTTCTTTTGAAAAGTCAGCTGACAGTCTTATGGGAACTCTCCTGTCAGTAATTAACTACTTTTCTCTTGTTGTTTTTAAGATTCTCTCTTTATCTTTAACCTTTGGCATTTTAATTATGATGTGTCTTGGAGTGGACCTTTTTACTTCCATCTTATTTGGGAATCTCTGTGCTTCCTGGATTGCATGTCTATTTTCTTCAGAAAATTAGGGAAGTGTTTTTTCATTATTTTTTCAAGTAGATTTCAAATTTCTTGCTCTCTTTCTTCTCCTCCTGGCACCTCTATGATGTGAATGTTGGAACGTTTGAGATTGTCCCACAGGTTCCTTACATTATCCTCATTTTTTGGATATTTTTTCCTTCTCATTGTTCTGATTGGTTGTTTTTTGGTTCCCTATGTTCCAAATCATCGATTTGATTCTTAGCTTCATCCACTCTACTATTCTTTTCCTATAAATTGTTCCTATTTCAATTAGTGTATCCTTTGTTTTTGATTAGATCTTTTTTATACTGTTGAGGTCCTCCCTGATTTCCCTCAACCTCCTTATAATCAATGTTTTGAACTTTCCATCTGATAGATTATTTATCTTCATTTTGTTTATTCTTTTTCTGTCCTTTTGATCTGTTCTTTCATTTGGGCTGTGTTTCTTTATCTCCTCACTTTGGCAGCCTCCCTGTGTTTGTTTCTATGTGTTAGATAGAGTTGCTATGACTCTCTGATGTAGTAGGTGCCCTGTAGGGTCCAGTGGCACAGCCTCCTCTATCACCCAAACTAGGTCCTCGAGGTGCATCCTTCATGTGGGTTGAGTACACCCTCCTCTCATAGTTGAGCCTTGGTTACTGTTGACAGGTCAGTGTGAGGGAGTTACCTAAGTCAGTCAGCTGTGAAGACCAGCTGTGACCACTGACCACCAATCTCTGACCTTCGTGGAGAATCAGCTGTGCAGGGGCAGGGTGGTGGTACTCTAACATGGTTTGTAGCTGTCCACTGGGTATACTAGTTCTAGGGTTATTTTCTGGCTGGTGCAGACCAATATCAGCCCCCACTTGTGGCTTGCCTGGGGCCACCCTGCATGAGATATAAAGCAATCTGCAGATGGCTGCTAGTTGTGCTGGGTTTGGAAGTTCCCAGGCAAAGGTAAGCTGTGAACCTAGGCTGGCTGCTGCTAGTGCTGGGCCTGGACCCACTTAGCAAGAGATATGGGGGATGGGGGCTCACTGAGACCAGCTGTTGCTTGTTTGAGAGGATTTTGGAAGTTGTCAAGCATGAGCCAAGACCAGCCATTCATATGGAAAAGCCACTGTTAACAGCTTGGGTGGGTTATAAGTTGGGTGGGATGTAAAGACCAGCCATTCATACAGAAAAGCCACCGTTAACAGCTTGGGTGGGCTGTAAGTTGGGTGGGATGTAGCCTCAGGGGATCTCCAGGGTGGGGCAAATAGTGGTAGCCAGGTTGACAGAGTGTCAGATATAGCACCCATCTGCTGGCTCTGTGGCTCTGTGTGGGGAGGTTTCAGAAAAGGAACAATGGCCTCTGCCTGCCTTTCTGTCTGAGAGGAAGCTGTCCCCTAGTTCTTGTCTTGATGTCAGACACTTCACTTCCTCCCTGTATGCCACTGGTGCCTTTCAAGCTGCCACTCTGGTGCTCAAGCTCAGAAGGAGTGAGTCTGAGTAAGTTCATGTGTGTGTTGTTCAAGAGGAACTCCTTAGGACTTCAGAAGTTTCTTCTACCAACTCATATTTCACTAGTTTTTGCAGCCAGAAGTTATGGGGACTTATCTTCCTGGCACTGGAACCCTGGGCTGGGGGGCCTGGTGTTGGGCTGGGACTCCTCTTTTCTGAGATATCCCTCCCAAATTTTTATCCATCACATGTGGAGGTGGGACCAGCCCATTCCGAATCTCTGCCCCTCCTACCAGTCTGGATGGATGTGGTTTCTTTAATTCTGTAGTTGTCAAACTTCCATTCAACTTGATTTCTGGTGGTTCTGAGTGATGGTCGTTCTGTGGTGTAGCTGTAATTTTGATGTGGTCATGCAAGATGGTGAGTCATGTTTACCTATGCTTCCATCTTGACTGGAAGTCCCGGTGCACCATCCTTACCCTTCCTTCCCACATCAGAATATATTGGATGGCTACCAGCCACAGCTCCATCCCATAGCATTGTTTCTTTGTTAGGAAGAGTTTATAGCCTCCGATATGGATATGACAGTGTGTTTAATAAATATGATGCTTTGTTGTATTAGTTCAGGTCAGAATGGATTGAAAGTATTAGAATTAGAATTAGTGACTGTTTATAGAAATAGAAAAGAAAAGAAGAACCAAACCAACTAGACCCCATAGAGGTAGAGGAACAAGAGCTGCTATTTGATCACAGATATCTATAAATTCCTATTCGATTTCTTAGACTCACATGTGGAAAGTGATGGACCATTTGAGAAAAAACACGAAAGCTATCCTCCTTCTAATTATAAAACACTGGACCTATGTCATTAAACAAATGATTCTAACCCCTTTTTCTTTACCTTTATTGGATTTCAAAGTTCAGTACACATTCAAATTATTCAATTTTGCTATCACTTTTATGATCAAATGTCCTACTTTTGAAATGGAAAGCTCAGTTGGCCATGTTTCCTGTTAAGTTTAAGAAGCTTTTATCATTTAAATAAATTAAGCCTTCCAGCATGAGCTCCACATAACACAATGAAGCATGTAGAAGAAAAGCTTAAATGAAATAAACCTCCCCACTCATAGAAACAGTACATGCTATTGTGCTTCTCTACCAATAGGTATAGAAATCAACCTGCTTCGTGATTTTTCTTTTTTAATTTTGTCCTCATTTTTTTTTGTCGTGTTCATCAGCAATCTGATTTGCCATTGGGGGAAAAAAAATAGACACAGAAT
Source organism: Mormoops blainvillei (assembly GCA_004026545.1). Classification (NCBI taxonomy): domain Eukaryota; kingdom Metazoa; phylum Chordata; class Mammalia; order Chiroptera; family Mormoopidae; genus Mormoops; species Mormoops blainvillei. The sequence goes on from PVJD01001204.1 coordinate 213,269, forward strand.
ACATCAAGTGCAAGAAGCTGTAAATTACTAATACTGAGAAAAAACCTCAGTGTTAGACTTTTAAGAACTGATTTCTTTTAACACCATCTTGATAATCATTCGTATACATTTTTTCTTTCATTGTACATGGTTTAATTCATTACATTGGTTTCCTATAAATGTCAATAAGATTGTTTAACATTTTCTAAAATGATATTTTGGAAGGTTTTTTTTTTTTTTGCTTGTTTATTTTCTAGAGATAAATCATCATCATTTCCTTGTAATAAATGTGTAAAATTAATCAATATAACTAATGTATTGAATTAGCAGGGAACATTTTACTTCTGTATGGCATATTGCCCATATAAGAATCAATTGGATTATAAAAACTCTTATCAATAAGTTTGCAGACTCTTCCTACTTCCAAAGAGTAGCATATAGGTTTTTTAATCTAAATAAAATCATTCTATTTTTAAAGGGTTTAACTAAATAAAATTTATCAATCTTCCATTCTGTTATTATGTTGAACCATTTTATTATGTGCATGATTAAAAGGTCCAAAGTAAAAAGCACCTCTTAAAAAGAAAGATTCTGCAGAATATACTTGAGAATACTCATGCTAATATGGTAAGGTAGAATAAGTGCCATGTTTTTTGTGATGCAATGTAGCTCCTTAGTAATACAAATATATTGTCATTCAAATATAGAGTCATAAAGTTTATCTTCAAAACTGTGAGGATTTATAGAGAGGACCTATTACTTTAAATGTTTTTGAAATACAGTGAGTTATTACTTTAGGCACCCCTGTTGTTTTATTTTCTTATTTGTGACATATGCACTCTTTAAAACAAGACACAGCAGAGAGCTATCATGCTTTACATCCAAGACATGTATCAAATGGTGGTGGCACCTCAGTAGATTATACTAGTTTTTAAACCCTGTAAACATGATAAAATCATCATTTTATTTCTTTGTTTTTAATTTTAGCATTCTTATTCTCTTACTTCACATTAAGGAAGTTTTGCATTTTCTTCAGCTGGAAAATAAGTTGTTAATGGATGTTATTACTTCCTTACAATGAAATTGTTCTGACTCAAGTTCCTTAAAGACTGATTTGTGGGTTGTAGATCTGATACTCAGAAAGCATTTGTTAACCATTTCCTTCCGCCTGGCAGTGGGCTAGGTGCTGGGGATGCCAGGGTAAATGGTTTTGTGTTTGCTTCCAAATGAAGAAATAGGAGAAGACATTAATGATCAACTATAATGCTATATATAACATTGATTCATTGTTTAGAGAGTATAAAATAATAAAAGTAGAAAAAATCTCCCTATGCATACTATTTTTGATTCATAGACCTATCACAAACATACATTTGCTGAATGTGTGAAAAGATTGTTGAATTAATAAATAACGTTTATTTATTGAGGTCTTTCAATGTAATATACACTGTTGTAGAGACTGGAGATGCAACAGTTAACCAAACAGACTGTGGTCCCTGTCCCCATAACAAACGCATCTAGGAGTTAGTTGGATCAAAGATGTTATTAGAGTACAGGGAAAATCACTTTCTTAGACCCTCCTTGGTCACTGCCTTTTATAAAGGTAATACATTTAATATATGTAGAAGCAAGTGAAAAGAAAATGCAAGGGCTCTCTTGAAGGGAACAAGAAGCTACAAAATGGTGGCAGGTATTTTGAGTGCAGGTAGACAAGCCTGCTGGCTGTGCCTTTGAGAGTGAGGACAGCTTAGAGATTGTCTCCTTTAAGGCTCTCCTCGGCTTTTGTGTCAAGGCTATTAATTACTCAGCAAGCACAGGGCTTCAGTCTTTTGTTCAATTGGCTGCTTTCAGGGATGGTTTTCCATGGCAAGTGCTTTGTGAAGAGTTACTCATTGGATGTAACACTGCTGTATCAGTCCCAAATTCACCCGCTTAACTACCTGGGTTTTCACAAGATCCAGGAGGAAGTGTCAAAGTTATACCTGTGGAGCTGCAGTGGAGAGTAAACTGTTTGGAACATGGCTCCTTGGATTTGTATCCTGGTCACTCACTAGCTGTGTGACCTAAGGCATACCACTTAAAGTTTCATGTGTTGCCTTAGTTTGCTCTTCTGTAACATGAAAATACTAGGACTTCTCTCACAGAGCACTTATGACAGTTAAATTAGGTAACACATGCGTGGACATAATCTTTTTGCTGTATGTATACTTATAACTATTTTTCAATTAGTCATAATTTCTCTTCTGCAGTCAAAAGATATAAGATAAATTCAGTCTCATTCAACAAACTCCATCCAATCCAGTAATGTTTTTAAAGTTGATTTTGACTTAAAAACTTGGTTATGGTAAGTAGTTGATCAAATTAAAGTGTTACTGTTTTCAGTTAGGTTCCAGTTCAAATTCTGTAGTTCGGGTAGGAAATTGCCTCATGTCCGTCTCTCTCCTCCTGGTCCTTCCTCTGCACCTGCTTCTCCGTTCACTGGGCTCAAGATTGCCTGTAAGCCTGTTACCGAGAGAGGTTTGTGTGTGTGTGTTGGAGGGGTGGTCACTTTAGTACCAAGGGCTTGTCTGCGAGATCTGGAGGTCTTCTGATTAATCCATAGTGCTGGCTTTTTGAATTGTCCAAACCAACTCTAGGGCCCTGTTTATTGTGGGGCATGTTTAATGGTCTGAAAGTCCTATCAACAGGTACCCTACTGGGTATAATAACTTCTTCTATTTCATGGGAGGTACCTTTGACTCAGCAGGTTTTTAGGGGGCTGAAATTACAATTGGCTACCTTCTGTGGCTTCCTGGGCTCATGGGAATCCTAGCCATGTCCATCTAGGCTACACAGGAAGTAGTCTTTGCACTCCAGTGAGAGTACATGCTTTTTCCACCCGGCTTTCTTGGCTCTGGAGCATAAGTGTGCGGGTTCTGTTGCTCTGCAAACCCCAGATGAGAAGTCAGGACCTATCTCTGTTTCCATGAGGACCACCCAACCTCAGGGGAGCTATTTCTAGTATCACCTCATCCCCTGGGCCCTGGAGTGGGGAGCAGAGGGAATGCAACGATGTGAGACACTCTTAGGATTCTGCCTGCTAACATCCCAAACCTCTGTCTTTATTTTTCTCAGTTCCTTTGACATCTTCTTGGTGGCAAAATATACTGACCCAGTTCTCTTGCCTTGTCCCCTGGTGTAGACTGTCCGGACTCTCTGACTGTTTGACGTTTGGGGTCTTTGTTCTCAGCAGTCCAAGCACCTTTGTTTGACCTTGGCTGCTGGGGTGGGGGTGGGGAGGTGCAACCGGGAGTCAAGAACGCTGGAAAAGGCTTTTTTAAGTTGATGTTTTACTTGGGCAAATTACAGTCTGAAATCACCAAGTATCCCAAACTTGGTAAGCACCCAATAATTGTAAGCAATTATTAACCAGTATATTGAAAATTTAAAATAGAAAGCTTCTGGTCTCAGATGTCCACAAATCCACTATCTTCAAGGCCCCAAATCTTTCATAAACTGTGAACCTTACATGGTAGTCATGTGGCCATTACGGAGGCAGTCATGTCCTTGTCTGTCACATACCAGTAAGCCTGCCACGGTTAGCAAACAAAGACACAGGGCACCCGGTTAAATTTAAATTTCAGATAAACAACGAATAATAATTACACTTTTTTAGTATAAGTATGTCCTAAATATTGCAAGGATATCCTGCATTTTATCTTACATCACTTTGTGTCAAGCACCTACCCTCCTCCAGTGAGAGTTTAAAATAGATCCTTTTTCCCAAATGAGGAGGCTACGGTCACTTATCATATTGCACTAGGCTATGTCTATGAAGGCCTTTTTGATTTTTAAAAAACAAAAAAGGTAAGAATTGAGTATGAAGAAGGATGTGACCAATTATTTACATTAGTTTCCCTCATGTCAGTTCATAGAACCGAAGTGAGTGCGTTTTTGGTGATGGGGATGAAACAAGAAAAATGTATGTGTTTCCATGTTTGGATCTGTCTGGTCCCAAAGAGTGTTAGTATCTTTTTTTAAGAGTGTTAATATCTTGAAGTCTTAGAACAAGCTCTGTTTACTTAGGGAATATAAGAAACATGTCAACCCTTTGAAAGACTTCTAATTAAACTGTGGGAGCTTTGATGTCAGACTTGGAGATTAGTATTACATCTTTTAAAAAGATCCAATATCCTGTGTCACTAGAATGGGGAAAATATGCTGATCTTTACAGACAGTTATTGAATTTAGGAAATATTTATTTTAAATTTCAAACCATTACCACGTGATAAGCTGCATTTACTGCATCAATCTCAATTTTTAAAATGTGCTCTTAGAGAACTGCTGTCTCCCTCACTTTTCTGTTGACGGAGACCATCATTACTATTGGTTTCTGGTATAAAATCAATGATTATGTGTTTCTCCTGGAAGTTGAATCTTTAAGAGGCGATGAAAATAGCTTCGCATACAAAGTATTTTATGAGGGCTCAAGGGAGAAAACCAATGTATTTTGAGAGTCTATTCTATGCCAGGGACTCTTCTCATGTATTTCTAATCTAACCAAAAACTTAATGAGAGAGGGTGATGGAGGTAAGTAATTTTGCTGTTATCATAAAATTGTCTGTTTCTGAAAGCACTTCATCTAACTCCCTTTTAAATTTTCCTTATAGCCTTCACCTGCAGTTATTTTGTTCTTCAGAAGGACTCTGAGCAAAAAATCTTACACTATTAAATTCACTTCTAACTCTGATATTATAAGTGGTAATTTCTTATATAGTAACATTTTTATTTCTCTTGATGGAATTAGAAGTTCCCAATATTATTTTCAAAATACATTTGTTCATAAAAGTGTGCTTATTTATTTGTGGATACTCATCTAACATCACACACAGTATGTATTTTGTGTTTAAAATTTAAAGAATATTGGAATTTGAAGAGTTCGATCTCTCACTCAGTGAAAGCATTACATGAACAAAGTCCTTACTTCTGTTTGAATATTTTAGTGGTGTGAGGTTCATGAGTTTTCAAATTAGTCAGTTAATAGATTGAAATTAAGTGTATATATTGAGGTGGTGTTTACCTTCCAGAAACTTAGAGATCCTAGGTCCGCCCTCTGGGACCATAAGAATAAATTTAATCCTTTCTCATACCCAGCCCACGTGCTTTGTGGATAAACTAACATTTCAGAGTTTTTATACCCTGGAAATTTTACTATTTGACCTTTAAATGGAGGATAGTATTAAAATGGTTTTGAACCATATATATTAAGGAAAAACATGCAAAACAGTGATGTATTACAAGCACATTTAAGAGATAAATATATATTTCTTTACCCATATATGTATGCAGACATATATATTAATATATATTTATTTTCTGTTAAATAGGAGCATGAACTAGAAAGCAAGTACCTCTATTCAGTTGTCTCTTCACTACATTCCCCCTGGCGTTAAGTAAGCTAAGTAATCTCCGTCAGTGGTCCTATGATGAGTTTTAAGTACATTGCATGTGTTGAATGGTATTAGAATACTTTTTTCCCTTCAGAAATGATTTTGCCCTATGTTTGAGGGTTTCCTCTGTAAAACCAAGTACATCTGGTATGGTGTCACAGAATTCTAAATTGATCTGTTTTTAACATATTTTCAACATCTCTGTCCCACCCCAGATCATTTTCCGTAAAATCAGTGACGTGAAGAAAGAGGAGGAGGAGCGCCTCAGGCAGAAGAACGAAGTCACGCTCAGCATCCCTGTGGATCACCCAGTCCGGAAACTCTTCCAGAAATTCAAGCAGCAGAAGGAGCTGCGCAATCAGGGCTCGACGCAGAGCGACCCGGAGCGGAACCAGCTCCAGGTAGAGAGCCGCTCCCTGCAGAATGGAGCGTCCATCACCGGCACCAGTGTGGTCACCGTGTCACAGATCACGCCCATTCAGACCTCTCTGGCCTACGTGAAAGCCAGTGAGTCCCTCAAGCAGAACAACCGTGATGCCATGGAACTCAAGCCCAATGGCGCTGCTGACCCCAAATGTCTCAAAGTCAACAGCCCCATAAGAATGAAGAACGGAAATGGGAAAGGGTGGTTGCGCCTCAAGAATAACATGGGAGCCCCTGAGGAGAAAAAGGAAGATTGGAATAATGTCACGAAGGCTGAGTCCATGGGGCTATTGTCAGAGGACCCCAAGGGCAGTGACTCAGAGAACAGTGTGACCAAAAACCCATTAAGGAAGACAGATTCTTGTGACAGTGGGATTACAAAAAGTGACCTCCGTTTGGATAAGGCCGGAGAGGTGCGAAGTCCGCTTGAGCACAGCCCTATTCAGGCTGATGCCAAGCACCCCTTTTATCCCATCCCCGAGCAAGCCTTACAAACCACACTGCAGGAAGTCAAACATGAACTCAGAGAGGACATTCAGCTCTTAAGCTGCAGAATGACTGCCTTGGAGAAGCAGGTGGCAGAAATTTTAAAAATACTCTCAGAAAAAAGTGTGCCCCAGACCTCTTCTCCCAAACCCCAAATGCCGCTCCAAGTACCTCCCCAAATACCATGTCAGGATATTTTTAGTGTTTCTAGGCCTGAGTCACCTGAATCTGACAAAGATGAAATCCACTTTTAATTTATACACACACACACACACGCACACACACATGCACACACATGCACACATATATATACACTCACATATATATTTGTTAATATCTTAAAAACAGTATATACATCTATATACAGAAGTGTGTATATACAGTATATACATATATATTTTCACTTGCTTTCAATATGATGAACACATTATGGATTTTGATATGTAAATATTGCATGTCCAGCTGGATTCTGGCCTGCCAAAGATGATTATTTAAAACATAGATATTGCTTGTATATGATGCAGTTGACTGCATGCACACTTTGCTTTTATTTATAATTGCTAGTCTATAATTTTTTAAAAAGTATGATTTTTGTTAATCAAGGCAATGTAATATTTGAAGAATCAGGGTCCGACCTGCCGATGTTGCCATGACACATTTGATCTCAGGCTGAGTAGATCGCACTGTCATTTCCTCACTGTTCTTTTGAGTTAAAATTATAGATTAATACCAAGGAAGAGTTCCCCTTTGTAAACTGTTAGAATCATTTTATGCTCTCTTTCCTTAGGATGTTTTTCTATAGCTTAGTGTTAAGGTTATTTTCTCCAACAGGTCACGTTTTCTCCATTTAAACGAATGTTTTGTTGCCTAAGTCAGATAGCGGTGTGGGGTATTGAAAACTTCCTGCTATGGACTTCGTGCATGAATTGCATTTTTGCTCAACTATACTTCTTCTTTTTCAACATTATACTTAGGTAGCAATCATGAACTCCTATGTAAGGAAATCCCTCTTTCCCCTTGTCTTGGAGAACAGCTACCGTCTTGTAAGCTGATTTTATCAACCCCATAAACACTAAACTATTAATATAGTGTATATTATTATAGAAATACTGCACCACAGGGTAAAAGGGCCTTTTAATGATTTATGTTAGAGATGCTGACTTTCCAAAGGTGATAAATATTCTAAATTTGTGTTTCTAAAACTTGTCCAAAGGCGAAGTTAAAAGGCTCTTAGCAAAGAAATAAACAGAATACGTTTAAGTAATCATATCAAAATTTTAACTACAATGATATAAAATAGAAAAGAATGTAAGCAGACAAGTTTTTGTAGCACATCTGTAACTTAGGAAGAATGAGACACAGGCACGGAATTGCTCACACATGATTGTTACTATGTGTAGCAGTAACACATGAAAAGTGATTAAAAAACAACTAAGGAGTAGATGTGAAGCTGCTCAACTCAGATAACTGCTTTTCTATCATTTTATTCTGGTTGCAATTTTCTACAGCTTTTTTGTACACAGTTCTACTGCTGGACTTCCGCTAAGTTGATTAATAGACTACTATGGCTCAGGCAGATCCACTTAGGAAAGAGGGGGACTAGAGACTGAATTTCAGAGTCTTTTGGGTCACAAATCCTCTTAGAAAGTGCCTATTATCAACTAAAAAATGTCACAAACAGTTGTGTATAGCTAGTCCTTTAAGTGATATGTATTAGGAATCAAATACACATTCATTTGTAAGAACTCAGAAGAATTTATTTCTTTTGACTAAAGGATATTTTGTAAAGTCAGTTAGTGAGACATACTTTTGAACTGGTGTATGCATGGCATGTAACAGTGGGAGCAGGGTGGTTAATGTTTCCATCATGTTGAAAATATATGCCAATAATTTGTACGTTATCAGACCATCTGTACACATAGACTAACAACATACACAGGATGGTAGCAAAATCAAAGGAGATATTTTGATCTATTGTACCCATTTTTATGAGCTTTTCTAACTATCTCCCAGCATCCCTAAACAAAACCACTAGAACCAAAAGACAAGTTATCACAATCAGACTGGAGAAGTGCAAAACAAAGAAATTTATAAAAACAGTTGATAGTTTAGAATTTGTATTAGAATTTCTTCACATGCCCACAAGATGTGCCTCTTTAAGCCAGGAGTCTCAGAACAGCTGTCATGTGCCATGGGTTCCATTTTCCTTCCGTTGCGCCCATAACTTCCATTACCCATAATGGAAGTTTTCAGGGGAGCATGTCTCCATGCTACGCTACAGTATCTACCTACCACAGGCACAGAAAAATGAGGTAATCATGCTGTAAGGGATCAGCCTTGAAACAGGGACTTTGTTGCTTTCATGGTGAGAATGGTACCTTCTTCCTGACCTCTGACATTTATTGGATTTCAGGGTATTTATCTATTTAACCATGTGTGAGACAAGCTAGGCTTAGCTTCTAAAGGTTGATGAGTGGTAAAAACATAATCTGAGTACAGAAACAGTCAGTTTAACTTTAGCCACATGCTTCAAAAATAGCAGTTGCTGTAAAGCTATGAGGGAATGACTGAAACAGCTGGGCAGTGTAAAGTTGCAGTCTAAGCCTCTGCACATTAATGGTGCATATACTTCTGGCATTGACTCAGAGTTTCACCACATTGACCTATAATATTATTGTTCATTTGTAAGGGAAAGAAACATTCAGTTTTGAACTACTCCAAGTCATCACAAAAGGTGAAAAAAAAGTATCAATTGTTTATTTATGGTGCAGTTGTCACTGTATTCTTTTCCAGCCACCTCTGTTCCTGTTCGCATGACATGATGAGCTGCTGAGTGCACTCTGCTGTTTTCAGCAGGAATGCATGTGTTCAGCAAATACTGTACATAGAATAGTCTTTTAGGTTCCCAGATTCTGCAGTTCTTACCAGTTGAACTTACTCAGATTTGAATGAAGGGTGAGCACCTGCTTTAATATGTGCAATAATGAAACAGTCATGTTCTGTGTTGCCTCAACCAGCATAGACAATAGATTCTCTTTGGGGGGACCAGATGACTGCATGTTTTTTCTTACACTGTATAGATGCTCTTGGTGTATCCAGAATACAATTTTTACTATTATATTTCTGAACAATGTACTAATAGGAGTAAATAGATAGGTATTTAAAATCCGAACATTTTTCAAAGCAACTTACACACCTTCAATATTTTCCTATGATAGTATATAAGATCAGATGCCGTACCCTGGACAGGTGGTTGTAACAATAGTGAAAGTCAAACAAAAGTGGAAATGTGAGCTGCGCCCCACAACGGCAAGTTTTATCAGTCTGTTGTAGGATATTATTGCATTAAATGTGATCTAGTAAATAGAGGAGCTCGTGATAAAAGGCAAATAGGCACACAAAAGGCAGATGATAATATCAAAGTTCATAGCATCCCACATTAACACAAGCAGTACTTAGGATGGTTTAGGCATAGATGTTGAAGAAAGACACACACTTCATTGTTAAAATGGAAAAATGTTGTTATTGACACTGGTTTCATCTCATGAAATATATAAATACAAATGTCCCAAGTCTCAGAGCAACAGAATTAGGAAACTTGGGGTTTTAAATTGCTGCTAAGAACACATGTATACTCCCGGAGTACCGAGCACTTTAATAGAAATGTTAATTATGACCACTAACTAAAGTACCATTTTGAAATTTAATCTTATTGAAGCCCAAATGAAAATCACAGCTTCCCGTAAATTTAAGGGGATTTTGTTCACCTGTGAGATCTGGCCCATATATTCTTCTATTTTAAATAACTAAATTCTTTTAGAAAACTCTCTTTTTAATGAGCCTTCAGAGCAGTGACTGGTTTAGAAGTGTGCACTGGCTGGTACTGGTGAAATTACATGTCATATTCCTAATGAATTCTACTATCTTGTATAATTTTTATCTTTAAGCTATTTTATCCCTCTCTTTTCCAAAATTTGGTGTAGGTAATGAGAAAATTTGTCTAGAATGTACATACATACATACATAGACAACTTTACAATATGAATATTTTATAATTATGTGAATGTTGTGTTTTCATACTTTGTTATGTATAAGAGTAGTTCTCTTGTGCTCTTGAGAGAAAGGGAGGGAAGAAAGATCAGTCTGGAAAATGATTCAATTTCCCCACCAATAAATAATAAAATGAAGAACTGCTCCCGTCTTATATTAAGATAATGTTAGGTGATGAAATCATCTTCTTCTCAGATGAAAATCACATTAAAACAAATTATCATTTTTTTTCTTTCTTCCATAGGAGATCAGCCAATATGTGCTTTCCAAATATTCTAGGTTTTAGAGGAGACTTCTTCAGTCAGAGGTTGGTGGAGAAGGCATGGGAGTTAAATAATTATTAATCAGTGGCATGTAAGCAAAAAAAGTGAAAATTACCTGGGAATTTAAAACTACTAATCATATAAACATGTAAAGAAGGAAGGTCTTTTGAGGGAAGAGAGAAAAAGAGAAAAAGTATATGTATAAATAAGATTCTTTCTTACTCTACTTACTCATAAGCTGATTGGTGGGTATTCAAAGTATAAGGCAGTTCTTCCTCCCACTTTTTGTTTAAAATAACCGTGACTTAAGATACATGGTTCCATAATGACAAGTGTTCTTATTAAAAAATTCTTAATAAATAAAGAATCCTTTCCAATGATCAATCAGTTTTTCAATGTGTATCTTCACCTGAATAAACATTAAGAAAAGTTTTTAAAAAACACTTGAATTACATTTAAATGCCACTCATATTACTGTGTCCTAAGTAAGTGTGTTTGAATTTAAAAAAATTATAAGTGGTTAGTAATATTGGTAATTCAAGAAAGCCACTTTTAGCATGTAAACATTTTTAAAAATGAGATTCATTTTGTTAACATTTGCTTATTCTGCAAAGACAGCCTTATGTCTAAGGGATACACTGAAACCTGCAATCACTTCCTTGGCTGTGACCTTTTGGGTAAAAAACACAAGAGCACATAGAAACAGAGGGGACAATTTTATGCACTAGAAGAGATATATAGATCTCTTTTTGGGTTTTTAATCTTTCCATCAAGTCAGAATTTAAAAGCTGTTATACAGGTTAGGAATTCGATGTTATTCTGAAAGCAGGCACCATTTCTCAAGTTAAAGAAGGGTTAGTAATAGAAATGCCTGATATATTCGAGACCTATTAAAGGAGGCTTAAGGGGATCAGTCATTATTGACCGTGACTTTTTACTATGTATTGTAATCCTTTTAATTTATTTGCTAAATGGTCAATAACATTTATATCTGTGTCCACTGTGAAGGCCCATGGCATTCTAACTCACAGTTACATTACATATGTAAATAAATATTTTCAATCAACTTGTTCTCAGTGTAAACTTTGTACTTACAGCTTAAATGTTAGCAGCTTATATAATAGAAACTCTTACAACTATGGCATGACATTTTATGTTTTCAGAGGGTTGATAAAGATCACTTCGACATTATAGGAAATACTTCTCTTGGTCCAGGAAAACAAAGCAAGAGAAAATGAGTATGGGGCTACACAATCAGAACAAAAACAGTCAGATTTCAAATACGTTCTGGTGCCAGGCTAACATGAGATTCACAGGAGTCCAAATCAAGATCTGCAGTTCTCTTTGAACAGATATACAGAGAATCCTAACAGCAGTGGCAATTTAGATCCAAGGGGAAGTAAGCATGGTAATTTGTAATGCTTCTGGGTGCAATCAGATCCACTCTGATGAGTTTATATAGAATTTTTCATTGTTTTATCTTTGTTTTACTGGTATACCTTACTTTAGATTACTTTTGTTGACTGATCTGTGTTAAGTATGTGCAGATTTCTCAGTGAGAAGGATTGGCTAAGCCTGGACCTGCCGTTAGCCATAAAAAAAAAAAAAAAAGCAAGTGTGAATGGGGCAAGAACAATAAGGGCGTTTGAACACAAGCAAAACTATAACATCTGCATTCCTGTAGTTACAACCTATTTTTCTGGAATATCACCAGGCAAAACAAAAGGACAAATTCATATCCATTCCTGTGTCAGAGTCTTTAAACAGTAAATAATGTGAATTATTAAATACAATCCTAGGACTTGAGCAAGTAATGAATTCAAACATATTTATGTTGCATATAGTTCTTACTATCAGTTTTTCTCATTCTTAAGTAAAAGAGTGCTTCTGTGAGATGTTTCTAGTGTCCACAAATGAATTGTGGAAACTGTAGTTTCCATAATGCAGCTATGGAACTACCCTCATTAAAAGAAATATGTGTTCAGATTTTCCATACCATTTTTCTGTGAAATTTAGAACTTCATTGATATCTATTTCTCAAAGTCTATTTATTTGCACAAAACCATCACCCACAAGCTTAATATTTACTAATATTTATATTCTTTCTGTTTGGCATTTGCCATTTATCTCCCTCCCTCGCCCCGCCCGCCCCTGAAAGGTATCTTAACTTTTCACAAATTTACAGGTCTCTTATCTTCTGGATTTTTCTCACCTTTTCTCATTTAGAATATTTCTAGAATTAGAAACTTACATGCTAAAAATAATGACTTTGTTAGCAATTCTCTTCCTGGAAATGTGAGTTATTCAGTATGTTTAACATTTAAAAATTAATAGACTTTTCTTATATTAGAGTAAAATGCTTACTCTGAATTTCAGTGTTTTTATTAGCCAAAACTTAAAAAAAATTTCTTTGTCTCTAGGTCATTTTCTACATTGGAAATAAAGAAAATAAACTTTTATAAAATTATATATTTGATCTTCATTTTATTTATTATGATAACAGAATTTAATTTTTAGTTTTCACAATTTTGAAAATATATGGAAGTGTTTCCAAATGTCATAGTAAAAATCTGTCAAAGGCCTTAAAGTATGTGAAGATGAGAAATGCTAAAAAAATTCTTTATGAACAAAGTATTTAATAGTTAATAGAACTAATAGATGCCTAATTATATCAAATATCAATTTGTTAAGTAGTGACCATGTTAATTATTATTAATGAGTTTAATCTTCAAAGCTTTTTATATCAGATAATTGGTTCTCAGGCATCTAGTGAGGGCAGAAAATATTACTTACATAAGTTCAAAGGCTGCTAAGACATTTTAGAGTTCTGTCTTTATTGTTCTTCTCCACCTCTCAAAATACTTGGGGGTATACACAAACACATATAACCAAAAAAAAAAAAAATTCACCTTCCACGTAGAGAAAGGCTGGTAACTTTTTCATTCTTGGAGAGTATTTAAATTCATAAAACAGCGTGATAGTGTTTGGGAATGTGTAATTGAGAAATTAAGAGAAATAGGTAAGCATTTATGTTGACATACTTGTTTAGATAGTACTAGAATTAGTAGTTTGTCCTACATTCTAATTAAAATTCTGAGTTACGTTATGTAGCGAAGGTGAGTATGAGCTAGAATTTATTAATGCCTACTATGTGCCAGGTGTCTTAAGAGTATTAGTCTGTGTTCTGACTTGAGATTTTCTACCTCTTGAATTTTATGATGAGACCAGTGTGCTTGTTTTATGAGGGGTCAGGGCCGGCGAGGATGTGGCCTGGGAACCGGGAAGATGATAAAGGCGGAGGCTGAGAGAAGACCGAGTGGAATCTATCTGCGGCTTTACCTTCAGGCTTAGAAGTTAAGTAAGTTAATTGAGGCTTATATTTATTGAGAGCTCACTCTCTACTTACATTATACTAATTTAGATTTTCAGATTTAATTATTGCAACAGCATATCTATTGAGTGGTTGACATTCTAAAAAGTCAGGCAAGCCCTAGGGAGAAAACTTCACCTTACAGAGTACTGACATTGTAAGGCTATCTAGCTCAAAGGAAGATTCCGAGTCTTCAAGACATGCACTTTTAAAGATTCCTGAACTGAAGATAATTTTTTAAAACCTTACTTTGTAATGTAAATGTAAATGTTTGCTGTTTTCATAATAGGTTAGAATAAGTGACAGAGATCAAAGTCAAAACTGTTACGAGCACAAGGAGCCCCATTCGATAGTGGAATTTTCCATCACTTCGCCCAATAATTGAAAGGCATGGGTGGAGGTTAGTTGCCAAATGTGGTTATTAGTAAGAGGCAAGCTGTAGTCACTGGTATTAGCGTTCCTTTCCAAATGCAGTTTTAACCTATAAAAGTAATGCGTGGTAGTCAAGGAAAGCAAAAAGATATTCAAGATTATTTCCTATAATTTCTTTACACTATTAATATTGGGATTTAGATGAGACTCTAGAAAGATTTGATTTTTAAAATTTATTTCTCACCTAAAAGTTGAGTTTTAGGTAGATTAACACAGATCTTTTAATTGATTACAGTGATGTTGGCTTCTTGGTCACACCACTATTAAATGCATTGTCCAAATGAACTATTTCTGTTTTGAATGGCAATCTGTGTTATTTCCAAACTTAACAAGCCTGTGAATATTTACTTCAGAGAATTTAAATAATTTTCTCTAATGAAAAAAATGTTAATTTTCTAAATGTGATTTGTTTTTCCCTTTGAGAATTTTTAAACCTAATGTCTATAGATAAGGAGAAAAAATAAGGTATTACGTATGATATTACACTCTGGGATCCTCAGCCCATACCATCTTGTTTTCACTTTGATAATAACATAGCCAGAGATAATCGGGGAAAAGACCATTCTGCTTTTTTCATAACAACTGTGGAGGACTGCAGCGACGCTGTATGAAGCTTTTTAGATTTAACTCACTTTCATTTGGCTTTTATATTATTACTCATTATTGTTTAAATGAGGTTATGACATAGTATATATAAAGGCAGTTGGTCAAAGAACAATTGACCAAAAAGTACAGTTTTGGTTTTTTTGGCAGGATTCTGAGAAAAATGAAAGAAAGAGGCAGGAATAGTAGTTCTTTTTCTCAACCTGTTGTGTGTATGTGTGTGATGCTTTTTAATAGTATTTATTTATTTATAGATAACACATTGTCATAACTGTTGTTCAGATTTTAATACAACATTAGGGAGCATTTTGAAAGCTTGTCAAATATGGGGGCATCTTCTACCAACCCAGTTTAGAGCCTGTAGTTCTGACCTAGAAGCCCAGGCCCATAAGTACTGACTGGTTGGACTGTGTTCATGGAGTAAAACCAAGAGGGTTTGACCAGGATCTCCTTCATGAAGGACCACTGACCACTGAATGAAAAGACCATGAAAGGCTAAAATACCCACATTGATGCCTGAATAAACCAGACTGAGAATTCATAGTAACTAATTTGATTACTTCATTGTCAAATATTTTATCCTCCTTCTCTGTAAATCATCTTTGATAACATGAACTTTGACCCTTCCTTGGTCAGACTTCCTATTGAATTAGGGAAATTGGACTTTGTGATTAAAACAACATGAAGATTATTGGTGATCACAGGGCCGTTGGTGTCATGGATCCATCATTTTCTCCTCAACTTTTTCTAACCAGAGTGTGATGGGAAAGGCTCCCAGTGAGGCCAAGACTGAACAAACAGACAAGTAGTTAGAAAACTATGCAAACTCACAGTAAAGATTCACTTTGAATTCCATATTGAACAAGGTTTGGTAGACCCAGGCTTTAGTATTGGTACATCATTTCACACCCATGAATGGTTAGTGTATACAAAAACCAAATGTATTTTCATTTAAAATCAAGATTAAGGTTATTTAACCTATTCCATATTTAGAAAATTGTGGGAGGATTGTCTTTTGATCTCTGCATGAATGTTTTCATGTGGTGATTCTTGAGATTCTTCTTCAGAGAGGGTATACGTGTAGATTAGTGTTTGTGTGCCTCTCATTTCCGTTGGCAGCACTGGCATCCTCCCCTGAGCAGTCATCTGCCACCTTAGAAGCCGTTCTCAGTTAAAGCAAGACAGAACACGCAGCTCGTCCTGGGAACAATGTGGTTGTTGCCTCATTAAAATCAGAAAACAATTAGAACCATTTCTACCCTGAAACATCCATTGTAGTTTATTGAAAAAGCAATGACTCCTAAAAGTGCTCGGTACTCAGACAACACAAGTTAAATGTATATATTTTTATATATTGAAAACTGTATATTTCTTTTTCTTCTATGTACTAGTGGCTTTGGTTACACTAGTTAATGGCATTTTGTGTAGCCAAATGTGAATTCCTGGCGAATGTTAAAATGGGAATTAATTTTGGCAAACTCATAAATATTTTTGCCACTGCAACTATACTGGTGGGAATTGGGGTATTAAAGATACCTTTATCTATGATGGTTAATTTACTTGAGACGATTAATTTAAGTATTGTCCAAGGAAGCTGTGCAAAAACTGTGATGTGAAATGTAATGTTTTTCAATACCATTCTGCTAAGCAGTACTTGCTTGAACTTTTCAAAGTCTAACTCATGCTTAGCAGGTCGTTTTTTCTACTTAAATAAAGGTATTGCAATGTGTAACGCAGAAATTTTATTCTGCCGTTGATCAATTACCTGATTGCTGAGAGATATGTGAAAATATTTTAATTTTCTGACAGGGTCAATTCTGCAATATTTGTAATCAAAATTTGATTGGTTCTGGAAAGTTCATGGTGATTATTGCTTTATTTCAAAATTATTCTCCAAAACGAATCATTTTAAAAAGTGAATTGGCAGGTGGAAGTTTTTAACCCCCCAAAATTCTGGATTTCAGCACAATAAACTGTATTTCATCAGGGAGGATTAACTTTGTTTTTTTTCACACTTTATTTAAATGTGAATATTTTTTCATGACACAGAATAAAATGTGCACTTTATGGAACTTGTTTGAATTGAGTCTTTGTTGAAAATTACTGTTTGGAATCTGGTTGATTAAATGAAAAGCTCCTCATTACAAAAACATGAAACAGTGTGCTTGCAGAAATCAGCCTTTTGATATATTAGCTCTGATAATGTTATTTTGAACTTCTATAATACTTTATCTTTGATAAATTGTACTGTGACAGTATATGTAATAAAATTACAGAAGTGTCATATCAGAAGTTAAAATTTTAAACTCCAGCAGTAAATTGTGCTTGAGCTAGAAGGTTTTTCTCATTCATGAAAGATAATGATAAAGTCTATGTAGAATTTTGGAAAAGTTTTTATTTTACAGCGGAATTTCTTTTAATGTTTTTAATTCTATCAACCTGTCAAAATTTTATTTTGCTAATGTTATGGGTTTATCCCAGTCTGTGAAACTTTGAAGCATAAAGGCCTGGAAACATATACCTGGAACAATAGAATAATTTCATTTTTTAGGAAAAAATCACAAGTTGTCTTGCCACTATGCCTTGAGGCATTAAATGGCAAGGTGTGAATATGTAACATAGAAGGACAGTTATATAAGAACTCCAGATTTTTTTTTCTAATTAAAGAAACACTAGTTTAAGGGATGCATTTTCAATATCATTTAGTTATTCACATGTACTGCTTTCCTGTGCAATATAACATTGTGGCTGGAGAACAACTAAATAAAGCTTCGTCCTTGTTATAGGCATGTTAGGGTGTATTTACAGAGGATAAGGATTCTAGAGTCAGCTCCTGTTTATACAGGAGTCAAGCAGGGACATGTTGATGGATCATCAAAGCAGAGGCATACTTTCTACACAAATATTCAGTGATTAACGCTTACTCAACTTTTTGTCCTTTTTTTTCTTTTCTTTCCTTACACACATGTGCACGCACATACATACTCAATAAATTATACTCTTTTCTTGTAAAACAATTGAGAAAGATACCAATTTTCAAGACACAATAAAACATATTATAGCTTTGTATGAGTAAATACTCATGCCCCAAATACCGTTAAGAGAAGGTGAAACAGAAACTTTTGCTGCATGCAACACTTTCTCGTAGAAGTGTGATGAAGGACAGAACGTGCTTGAACCTTCCAACTCCCGATCTTTTGTCAGCATGGCTCTACTACCAACCAGAAAGAAGGATCTTGCTTTTTGTAGGATTGTTGAAATTAATGATATATCATTTACCTATATCATGTCAGACTTAATCTTAGGGCTTAATCTAGGCAAGTAGGCATAATGTGCTTTAATTGGATTAAATAAAGGTGTGTCCAGTGTGAAGGACCTGGAATAGACATTTTACAGCTGGAAGGGACTCTGGAAATGAATCAGCACCACACCTACCTTGGGAAATGAAGAAACCAAGAGTCAGAGAGGGTAAGCAAATGTGTAGTTGGTGGAAGAGCTGGGATTAAAATTCAGTTGCCTTGATTCCAAGTCCAGTGTTTTTTCCACTGTATCCCATTGCTGTTTAGGCTTTCCACAGTGTAACTCCATGTGCATTTGTGCTCACACACGCATGCATTTCATCCAGTGCTGCTGACGACATTGCTAGCCTCATCTCTGAGCATTGCTGAAAGGACAGTTGTGTGTTCAGCTATGCTATTTACATGAAGGTATGTGTCTTTCATTTTATTTTTATTGTTAAAAAATAGTTTCTTACATAAGATGTATACTCCCTTTGATATTGAGATTGTTATTTAGTATCCTAGAATCCTAACATCATGGTACCTAGGAGTTTTAGGAACAGAAATAAGTAGATCGTCCATTTGTTGTATCTGACTAAAGCTGCCCAACTGGGAAAGAGTTCAAAAAAATTGAAAAAACATTGACTGCCACCCCAGATCACTATGTGAGGAGCAGAACCAAAACTTCTGGGACTCTTTTCTCCCGTAAGCCCATGTAGATACATCAAACACTACTTTCCACTTCACCTGATTCTTCTGTCTTCTGATGCCCAAACTTAAGTCTTTAAGTGTGTGTGTGTGTGTGTTTAGGGAAGATGTTCTCTTGGTTCTTAAAATGGAACTATTCCCATAAAGAAGGAAAATATATGTCTATGATCATGGTTTATAAATAACAGTGTTCAATATGGTCAGTGGCTAGTGTAGAAGTGTTAGCCTCCTGTCACCTGTCACCTGGAGTCATTCAGCCCATCAGTGAGTATTGCTTCCTTGTACAATATGGTGACCATACTGGTAAAATTCCATTGCACCCAAATGTGGATGTTGGTGTTGTCTCTCACAATGGTGAATAACCTATTGTAGGACCAACAAGATTCTGCTGAAATTCTTCATGCCAATGACTTGAGTTATGCAGTTTACTGACTGGCAGGAGTTCCAGGAATAATACCCAGGTTTAGAGAGAGGGAGGAATGTCAGCTCCCTTGTGCCTTTTAAAATTTCCATTCTCTCCACTCTTAATACCCTTTCCTAAAATCTGAGCAACTCAGGTGAGGAGAAAAAGGGCACAGATTTTCAAGATCCTGGTTCGTTTACTGCGCCATGCACACACTATAGTTTTCCTCTGGGCTCAAAGCAGGGGAAGAGTAGAAACGCTCTGCAGGTGGCCTTGAGCTAGTGGCTCTGTGGCTCTGTGCCTGTTTAAGGAAACAAAGGAAGAACAAAACAAGACATCCAGCAATCCTCATTAAACCCTCTGAAAGGTAGAATTTGAGAGGAGGGGGGGCAGGGAAGGGCTTTGTCTTTCAGCACAGCAGCAGCAAGCGAGACAGGTCTGTGCTGGTGGAGTTGTCAGGAGCCTCTCTCCTCTTTCTTCTGCGAGTGGGTACTTTGTTCTTTGTGTAGCTAAAAAGGTTGGTACCAGATCAGATTAGGTGATAGCAGTAAAAGTGCTTTGAAAAATGTAATGGGTTATACAAAATTTGGGGCTCTCTCTATTTGTCATTGATTTTCCCTGTAGTTAAGGGTAGATTCTAAAACTTACTGAGAAGAATCCATCAATATTAATAACATACATTGACACCCAGCTTCTAGCGACAGTCCAAGTTTTTCTCACTTCTATAGGGAGAATGTCAGACAAGATCAGAATGTGCTCAGGCGCGGCCCACAGCCGGGGCGCTAGCCCTGTCAGCCATAAAGCAAGCACAAACACTGCTCACGCACTCTCCTGTCCCCGCTCCATTTCTGGACATAAAATATTGTTTTGAAAAAATTCATTAACTTAATAGACCATGTAATAAATATAGCCCTAGTTTCATTTATCTGAAATTCTCAAGAAAGCAGTACTGTTTAACATTTTTTTCTTTTGGCGTTAGTTATCAATATCTTATGAGGTCTCCGTTATACAGGTTAGGAGTTAAACACTGTTTCCAAGTTCTTCCTGAGCTATGATTCAGAGCTATGAGAGGAATTTCCAAAGTTAATATTGAAGCAGTAGACAGGCTCCTAGATGTTGAGTTTGTCTAGGACTCACCCAGTTCACTTGGATATAAGCGAGGAAATAATGCTGGAGTTGGCAACCTAAAGAGATTAAGCCAAACATAACCGAGATCAGAAGTCAATACCGACAGCTTCATGCTCCCCACTGAGCCTTGCTTCCACACTTCAACAGGATGTCTGTGCCTTTTATAGAACTGCGTTCGTTGAGTTTTTACTGCTGCTGCTATTGTTTTACTTGAATTGACTTCGATATAGGACCAAGATTCTTACTATTTTGAATGTTGTATTTGGGTGGGCAGATGGCTGATGGATAAATAGAATTATCTACTGCCTGTGAGATAGCATCCTAGTTACTTTCACAAATAATGCTCCCGATAACCCCATTAGAGAGACAAATCTATAGGCTATGGGTACTAAGAGCATTTTCTAAGCTCACGTAGCTAGAAAATACCAGGAGTTTTCAAACCCAGATCTCTAACTCCAAATCAAGTGTTTATTTGCCTTAAGGTGACTTTTGGGCATCCATTAGATATCTGATTTTTATATGAGAACTTGTAGAAATGAAACAAACATTAACATTATCTTGGGGGGGACTTTTTAGTGGTTCATGGTTGTGATAGAAAGTTATCTGATTTTTCAGGATTTGATCTTGTTCTGTTTCTAGGTCAGGAAAAAATACTAAAGCTTGCTTTCATGTATGGTCTGCCTATTCACAGATGTGGGATATTGCAATTCATAGCATCACCCAAGTTTCTACTTTGCATGGTGTTCTATGTAGAAAAGCCGACAGCAGCACTGAGATCAGTGCAGGACGCTCTGGTGATGGAGACATGAGCTACTTAAATGAAAGGGCTGTTTTCTTCTTCCTTTATGGCTCCCTGCTGTGCTTACAAATATGTGCTGTACCCAGTACAGTTACAACAATTAAAAGTCTGGAAAGGATGCTTGGAGTGGTTTTAGATCTATTTCTTTTAAAGATTTTATTTATTTATTTTTTTTAGACAGAGATGGGGAGAGAGAGAAAGAGAGGGAGAGAAACATCAAAGTGTGATTGCCTTCTCTTGCACCCCTACTGGGGACCTGGCCCACAACCCAGATGTGTGCCCTGACTGAGGAATTGAACTAGCGACCCTTTGGTTCACAGGCCTATGCTCAGTTCACTGAGCTACACCAGCCAGGGCTAGATATATTTCTTTTAGACTCATCTCTGTTTTAAAAAGCTTAAACACAGCTAACTCATGCAGGGAAGATATGCCTACCACTTGGTGTCTCTTGGCATTAAAGATGAGTGAGCCTTCGTAAATCACTTCTGTCTGAGAATGTGTATTGTGAAGTTTAAAATTCTGTATGCTGCCTTAATATCTTTGTGGCCCCAGGGCCCCAAAGATTTATCTGTGAATTCCTCTTGTTCCTGCCATATATGCAAACCCTACCCACTATCCTTCCCCAGGCAGAAAGGGCTTCCTCCTGGCTGGTTGACTATTAACCAGAACAGTTGCATTTCACCTGGTCTTCAGTCTAATAGGATTTCACTTCCCTGTCAGCCCATGAGGTTTTGCAAACAAGCCAATCACAGCCTCACATGAGAACCAAAGCTCATTCCACCCTCTTGTTACTACCAAGCCTCCCCACCCCACCCCAGCCACTGCTTTCTGTTCCTGAATGCAATTCCAGCATGGCTCTGCATGGTATGCAATGTCCTCTCTCCCAGCAGTGAGTATAAGTGACTCATAAATTCCTGTCTGTTTCATCTGTCCAGCATTTGGCGTTGTGCATTTGACCATTTTGTACTCTTGAGAATGGGGCATCCCTCTCTCTTCAACAAGGTAATAGAATGCAATTAGAACAGAATGTTGACTCAATTTATTGCAGATAATGTCTATAAACTAATAATGCTTCTCAAAAGTAAGCACATATGTCTCCTCACTTTGATGGTTTAAGTGATGATCTTTGTATACAGTGAGGCTTTGTAGTCAAATGTGATGATAAAATTTGATTGGGTATATATTTTGGATATTGTCTTTTGACATGTAAGTACTTCATAATAAAGGCAATTTGTTTAGCATGGAGGTCAGCCATATAGTAAACATCAGTCTCCTTTTATCCAGTTTGAATACTTAGAACAAACTCGTTTCCCTCATTTACTGTTTTTTGATGCTGGAGTTGGTTGAGGCAATAAAACTGGAGTACTGATACTTTCCTTCCTGTGAATGTCTTCACTTTCCAGGACACTGACTTAGCATTTCTAGGTATCAACAGATATATAGTTAACAGGACAATTCAATGGTGAGAAAAAGTATACGTTTTCAAAGTTCTTATTACAATCTACTCTAAAGGGTTTGGACTGATAGTTAAGGCCATTAGTTCTCGACTGGGGGCCATTTTGCTCCCAAAGGAAATTCATCAATTTCTGGGGACATTTCTGGTTGTTCAACTGCACAGAGTGCTATGGGTGTTTACTCTGCCAAGACCAAGGAGGCTGCTCAACATCTTACATTGCATAGGATTAATGCCCCCCTACCCCACTAATAAGGAGTTATCTAGCCCAAAATATCCATAGTGCTGAGGTGGAGTAATAATTTGACTTATAACAAAAATACATATTTGGTCTTTGTTCCCATTTCTGGCACAAAGCTTCTAAAACTCTTGGAATTTCCTAAGTAATGAGAGTGTTGTCTTTTGTTATGTTAATGAGATGACTTTTGGACCATACCTAAGGATGGCAGCTGTTGCCATTGGACCCACCAATGTGACTAGTGAGTCAGAACTTTCAGTCCCACCACCGACCTCAGGGGAGGGAAGGGTTAGAGAGGGGCTAGAGATTGAGCTCAATTGACAATGGCCAATGATTCAATGATCTCATCAATTATGCCTAGGAAATGAAGCCCATATAAAACCCAGAGGACTGGGTTCCAAGACCTTCCAGGTTGGTGAACATGTGAAGATTTGGGGTGAGTGTTGTGCCTAGAGAGGGCGTGGAAGCTCTGTGCCCTTTCCCCATATCTTGCCTCATGTATCCCTTCTATCTGGCTGTTCTGCAGTTAGATCCTTTTATAATAAACAGGTAAACTAATTAGTAAAATATTTCTCTGAGTTTTGTGGGCTGCTCTAGCAAATTAATTGAACTTAGGGAGGGGGCTGTGGAAACCTCTGATTTACAGCTAGTTACAAAGGCCATAATGTGAATAATATGACTTGAAATAAGGCCAGATATCGGCTCATTCAGAAAGCAGCCCTTGAGAACATTCTGCAAAATAGCTTGGGGGCTACGGAATGGCCAATCCAAGATTTTCTAGTCTGTATATAATGTCTACACCCTGCAGTCCCTCCCACCTGTCTGAACAGAGCAGAATCATATTCTGTGGGATGGAATGGCAACTCCCAGTCTAGTGCCATAACTTTCAGCTCAGATTATCCCTTACAGAATATCTGCATCCTTTATTTAATTTTTAACTTTTCATATACTGGATGTTCATATTTGCCTTTTCCAGTCAAAATTGGTAAAATAAAACTTTATGAATTCATAATTTTATTTTGGAACAATTTCTCACCCTTCACGTGACTTTTAACTAGCTCTCAAATAATAAATTAGCCTTTTAAAAAATAGTACCCAGGATATTATAGCTTAAGTTTTAGGGGACAGAATAAATGTTGGCAAAAATGTCTTTTCTGGACTCATTACAATGATTGTAAAAGAAAGGTATTACGTATTAAGTGTGTTGGAATCCTTGACCTTCCTCGTCCTCTTTCCCTTCTAAATTGTACTCAGCTGTGACGGACTCATTAAGCAATCTTTGGAAGAAGAATCTGGGTTTAGAGGCAGAGAAATGACCTTGCCTATGTACGTCAGTGAAAAAAAAATCATTGAGAGCCCTGCCTATGTTCATGTTTCCGTTACTATTATCATTGCTGAAATGATTATTGCGATTATCATGACTGAAATGATGGCTCCTACATACTGACCACACATACACATTGCCTACGAGTGGGCGGAAGCAGCTTCACATATGATCTTAGCTGAATAGCCAACACTCTCATGTCTGTGGGAAAGAGATGATTCCTGAAAATATTCTTGACTCCAGCAAGTTTGTCTCCCTTAGCCCTTCTAGTAATTCACAGTTTGTTTACAGATTAGTTTATTCCGCCATTGGAACATTGCTGCCAGGTGCAGGCCTATTGAAGAACCTGTCATTGGAGAAGCTTTATTGCCTCTTTACTAATAACTTTTATTTGAAGTATAATTTAAATAGCATAAAATTCACTCATTCTGTTACAACTCAATGCTTTTAGTAAATTAATATAGCTGTATAATCGCCACCATGATCCAGATTTAAAACATTTCCATCATCTTGACAATGTTCCCTGTGCCTATTTACAGTCAATCCTCCCTACCAACCCAAGCCTCAGGCGATCACTGATCTGCTGTTTCTGTGGCTTTGCCTTTACTAGACATTTTATATAAATAGAATCATACAATATGTAGCCTTTTGTGACTAATTTCACTGGCAAAGTGTTTTTGAGGTTAATCCATGTTGTCGCATGTGCCAGTACTTTGTTTTTATTGCTGAATAGTATTTCAATGCACAGTTATATCCTATTTGTCCATTCACTAGTTTATAGACATTTGCATTGTTTTCATTTTTTGGTTTTTATGACTAATGTATCTCTAAACATTTCATACAAATCTTTGTATGGACATAACATTTTCATTTGTCGTGAGTAGATGTTTAGGAGTGGAATTACTGGGTCATATGGTAGCTGTATATTTAACTTTTAAAGAAAATATCAAACTGTTTTTTAAAGTTACTATTCATTTTACATCCTCACCAGAAATGTATATGATGACTCCAGTTTCTCCACATCCTTGTCAACACCTAGTATTGTCAGTCTTTGATTTTAGCTATTGTAATAGGTCTATAATGGTATTTCTTTGTGGTTTAAAATGGACATTTCTCGGAGGGGAAAATGGGACAACTATAATATCATACTCAATAAAATATACCAAAATAAAATAAAATAAAATAAAATGGACATTTTTCTAATGACTGATGAAGCTAATCTTCTTTAATGTGCCCTTCCTATATTTTCTTTTTCTTTTTTTAAAAAAGATTTTATTTATTTTATTTTTAGACAGAGGGGAAGGAAGGGAGAAAGAAAGGGAGAGAAACATCAACATATGGTTGTCTCTTGTGCGCCACCACCCATTGGAGACCTGGCCCACAACCCAGGCATGTGCCCTGCCTGCGGAATCGAACCAGCGACCCTTTGGTTCGCAGGCCGATGCTCAATCCACTGAACCACACCAGCCACAGCTTTTTTCTTTTGTGAAATATCTATTTGAATATATTGCATTAAGAAAACATTTGAATCTCTTGTCTTACCTTTACCTCTTGGTGCTGCTAATTTCCAGCTCCATAGGATGACAATTTATTATCTATAAGAGTATATCCTTTTCAGATATTTTAGTGAGTTGATATAGATAGGTAAGAGATGGAGGTAAGAGACACTAGCACTTGTGGGAGGTATTAATGTGAAGTTACAAAGCTATATTCATGCTTAATATGTTTCTGTATTCCAGGGAACCCACTTAGGCTATATAGAGATACACGCCACTAACCACTCTACTTGCTACTCTGTTTATACCACCTTTAAGGTTGCGAAATTCATGTTTGGAAGCTTGTACTTTTATTGCTGTGTTTTTGTTTGCTTGTTTATTTGTTTTTTAGTTAAACTAACAAAAAAAAGATTCTTCTTTCTCTGTAAATCTGTGATATGGCTGTATAACAATGTTATATAATAATGTTCTGTTTAGAACAGTCATAGCTTGGTTCATAAGCTTAAGAAATGCAATAATATATAATTTACTGATATGCATTTGCTGGTTTGTATTGCAAACTCATTCCTAAAATATTATGAGGAAAATATTTTTTTCTTTTGCCTTGTTAACTGTGGTTCATTTTCCCAGAATAGCCTAATGAAAAAGAGCTGGAACAATTCAGAGCGAAACAGACTTGCTCGCAGTTAGAGGGAGGTAGAGTTGCTCCAGACCAGGCTTTTAGCTCTGTTTCCCTGCCACATCGCAAGCCACAGTGAAGCTTTGAAAGAAGACACCTATTGAAAAGTGCTTTACAATCCTGGGACCCCAGACTGTGCTGCTTCTAAATATATTTATTCTGCGCTCATAAGGTGCAGACTAGGCTCCCACTTATTTACAAAAATAAATCCTCTTCCCAATGGACTGAGTCTGTGACCTGATTCTGTGAGGGTTAAGACCACATTTTCTGGACACCCTTCTTTCTCCAGGGCCTGAAGGAGAGCCGTGCTTATGGAATATATTATCTAATTATTTGCTGACTAAACAAACATTGTATGTTATCTACATTATTTAATGTTAACTTTGTAAAATGTTGAGTGAATGAATATCTGTGTACTTCACTGGCTTACTCCCAGAGAGACTATCTTCTAGCTCAGTATTTTCAGGTGTCTTTGAATTTCTCCCTTTTGGTGCAGTGTGGTTAAAATGAAGAAACCAGCATTGTATATTCTGGTATGGGGCTAATAACATTATAGAATATGCATAATCACCAATACATTACCATGCCATTATAATTCTCCTGTAATTATACAAGTAGATTTTATTTTACAAACATACACTAGATTTGTTTTCTATAAAATTACTATGCTTAGAAAGGGAGTTATAGAAGTGAATCAAAGAGAGAACTTGCCATCAAAGGAACTTAGAGTTCAGGGTAGGAAGCAGAGAAGTAAACAAATAATATAAGGTGCTGACACAAGTGGAAGGAATGGGGTAGAAAGCAGAGAAAATGCTGATTGTGGAAAGAGTCATCCTGAAAGTTCTAAATGGGGACGTCAGGGGTAGGGCCCAGTGTGTGCTCCCAGGAATGCAGAGCTGTGGGCAGGCAGGCAGGGCTGAAGGCTCTGCCCCTGAGTCCCAGTGGTGGCCTCAGTGCCCTGTCCCAGTTCAAGGGAGCTGGAGGGTGTAAGAATGACATGTACAATCTCAAGACCTGTCACATTAGTTTTTCTAAACTTAGGTGTATTAATTTACTGTATTACCTAAGTTTTTTTCTAGAGTCTATTAATATTTGGTTTAAGATGAAGTATGTACAAACCATATTATTTTAGTGGATAGAAATTAGATAAAAAATGTATGACCTATAGAAATAAAGATACAGTGTTTTATTCTCTGCCTCTTGGGAGTATTGTGCTACTCCAGTTTCACAAGTATTATGCAGAATCTCCCCGTCTTTATTGTCTTCTAGTGAATGAAATTCCCCAACATTTAGTATGACTCTTTCAAGAACAGAGCTGCAAAGGCTGTTGAATCCTTTTCAATTAAAACTGCACATTAAATTATTAACAGTATGTTCCAACAGTTATTCTGTAACTTTTAAAAATTAAATTATAATTTAATATTTTTTAATTATACTTTTTATTTTGAAATAAATTATAGATCTGCTGTTAGTTATGTAGTACAGAGAGGTCCCGTGTATTCCACACCCAGTTTCCTCCAAATATTACATCTTACTCAATTATAGTATAATATTAAAACTAGGAATTTGACATTGTCACAATATGTTTATAGTTCCAAGTCATCTAACCTCATGATTCGTTTCACGTAACCACCATTGCAATCAAAACACAGAAACTATTTTATCACCACAAAGATTTTCCTTGTCCTACTACCTACAGTCATACCCTCCTCCCTGCCATCCTATTCCACCCCCAATCCCTGGCAACCTCTGATTTGCTTTACATCCTGTAATTTTGCATTTCAAAACGTTTTGTGAATAAAATCATGCCGTATGGAACATTATGAGATTGACAGTTTTCATTCAGCATAATGCCCCGGAGATCCAACCAAGTTGTTGTGTGTATTAATAGTTTATCTCTTTTTATTTTCTGTATAGTGTTTCATAGCATGAATGAAACACTATATGTTTCATCACTATATGTAGCACACTTGTTTCATCATCAAGGGGTATTTTAGCTGTTTCTAGTTTTAGGTTGTTATAGAAATTAGGCTCCTACCAACAACTGTGTGGATACTTCTGGGGAACATTATTTGTTTCATTTATCTGAGATAAACGTTTAGGAGTTCAAATTGCTGAGTCACATGGTAACTGTATGTTTAATATTTTAAGAAATTGCCAAAATGTTTTTCAGAGAGACTATATCATTTTATTTTACTTAAAACATTGTTTTAATCCTCACCCAAGGTTATGTTTATTGATTTTAGAGAGGGAACAAGGGAGAGAGAGAGAAGGGAGAGAGGCATCAATGTGAGAGAGAAACCTTGATGGGTTTCCTCTCATACACATCCTGACCAGGGATCAAGCCCACACCTAAGTATGTTCCCTGACCAAGAATCGAACCTGCAACCTTTTGATGTACTGGATAATGCCCCAACCAACTGAGCCACACAGCCATGGCTGACTATACCATTTTACATTCCTATTAGCCATGTATGAGAGATCCAGTGTCTTCACATCTTTGACAGCATTTAATAATGTCTCTATTTTTCACCTGAGCTATTCTAGTTGGTGCATAATTGTCCATTTCCTATCCTGCGGGTGTTCTGTGGGGAGCAGAGCACATGGGAGGCGTTGTAGCGCTGCAGGCCCGGGGAGAGAGGAGAGTGCCTCTCGGAGGAGGGCACTCCTGTTCCCAGGCTCCCAGGGTTTTATTGAGGCTGGTTACTAAGGGTGCGTTGAATTACTAACAATTGCGTCTGTTACCTGGGTACGGGAGGAAACAGGTGAGAAAACAGTCAAGTAATGTTTACCAGGACAACCAAGAGGGAGGGGACACTGGTTCCCCTTCAATGGCCACATTTGTGCCAAGCTCCGCATTGAGAACTCTGCTCTTGGTGTCACAGGTACCCATACCAAGGGGGTCAAGCTCCCACACATAATGATACCTCCTAGTGGCCTAAATTTGCATTTCCCTAAAGGCTAGTAATATTGAACATCTTTTCATGAGTATATTTGTCATCAGTATATTCTTTTCAGGGTAATGTCTTTTTATGTATTTGTCATTTTTTAAATTGAATTTTTTTCTGATGTTGAGTTCTGAGAATTCATCGTATGTTCTAAATATGAGTCCTTTGCTGGATGTATAGTTTGCAAATATTTTTTTCTGAATCTAGAAATGTATCTTTTCACCCCCTTTAGAGGGTCTTTTATAAAGCAAAAGTATTTAATTGTGATTAAATTCAATTTATAGCCTTTTTTTAAATGATGTTTTTGGAATCATGTTGAAGAATTTCTCAGGGAGTTCCAGGCCCTGAAGATTTTCTCCTGTCTTCCAAAAGTTTTAGGTTTTTGTGTTTTACACTTAAATTTATGGTTCTGTGAGTTAGTTTTCATGAAAGATGTGAGATTTAGATTTACTTTTTTGCCTATAGGTATCCAATTATTCCAGAACCATTTGTGGAAAGTTTATCCTTCCCCATTGAATTGCATTTGCATCTTGTAAAAAATCAGCTGCCATACTAATCTGCCCCAGTCATTTATGTGTTTGTTGCTCTTCTAATACCACATGATCTTGATCACTGGGGCTATATAATGAGTCTTGAAATTGGGTAAAGTGATATCTTCCAATTTATTATTATTTTTCAAAATTGTTCTTAGCTATTCTAGTTCCTTTGCCTTCACACGCAAGTTTTAGAATAATCTTGACTATATTAATATAAAAGTTCATTGAGATTTTGATGGAAATTGCATTCAACCAGTATATAAAATTTCAAGGAATTAATATTTTTGCTATGTTGCAGTGATTTTCAACTACTGTGCTGTGGCATGGCACACTGGTGTGCTGCAAGAATTTTTAAAACATAAGATACCTGACTATTTAGTCAGGAGCACTGACCTCTTTCCCCTTAGATTGTCAAAGTAAGAAATGATCACAGCCAACATAACAATAGCCATCTGGTGTTAATGAATCAAAATTATACCTTTTTTTGTCAGATTGGCAAAAAATATAATATAGTTTTTGGCGTGCCCCAGAATTTCAGTATTTAGTTTGTGTGTGCCATGAGATGAAAAGGGCTGAAAATTGCAGCTCCATTGAGTCTCCCAATCCATGACTATAGTATATCTGTCCATTTATTAGAGATTTTTTGATATCTTTAGTTAGTATTTTGCATTCAGCATTCAAGTCTTATGTAAGTTTTATTGGAGATGGATATATATATATCTAATGAATATATTTATTTGTTTGTATTTAGTGATTATAAATGGTATTGTATTTTTAATTTGGTTTCCATAAATTTATCATTATGTAAAAATATGTATTTTTTTGTTATTTTTACCTTGTAGTTTGTGACCCTGCTGAACTTACGAGTTCTAGGAATGTTTTTATGCATTTTTTGCATTTTTGGGATTTCTATGTAGACTACCATATCACCCATGAATGGGTACAGTCTTGCCTCTTCTGTTGTTTCTTTTCTTGCCTCATTGCACTTGCTAAAACAGTTGATGAGGAATGAAAACAAACACTGGTGGTTTACGCCTTCTTGAGGGAACAACAAGAGATATAGCCTGGCAAAAACAAAGGGTATAGTTAGGTTATCGAACTGTTGTATTACATGCCCAATACAAGTGGAGAAAGAGACTAGAGAGATGTTTCACAGTCACAATGAGAAAGACCCCAAATGACAGACTAATTTAAAGGGAAATTAAGAAAGTAATATTACACATTAGATGCAAAATGTACAAACCAAAGCTTTTCATAGTTTCTTTTTCTTACCTTTTCCTCAAATTGGAAGGCATTACCCATATTTCATGTTTTGAAATTTATTAGAATTTTATTCTCATTATGAAGTCTACATTCTAGGATTTAAAAAAAAGTTAAATAGCAGAAAGGAGGTTGTTTTCATACTGGATTTGAACTCTCTGTTTTTTAAAGCAAAAACAACTGTGCTTTGTTACTTTAAATTATTTTTTAGCTTTTCACTTTTATTTTCTTTGTTCAGTAATCTATACATTCTTATAAATTCTCCTTGCCCAGAGTTATCAAAACTTTCCTTTATAGAAAAATCTTTTAGAGGATGTTAGAAGGAGATTCTTCAGACCAAATCAAGGATAAGTCACCAACTAAAATATTCCTAAGTAACTTCTAAATATTGACAAATTTTAGTAACCCTGTTTGTCACTCATTGTAAATAAAAGTTGCCACAAGTAAGCCAGAAATAAGGGCTGCCTTTAGCATATTTATTAAAGGGTGGTGTAGGTGGAAATAGGTGTTACATGTTAAAAAACATTGCAGACAATAGGGAAGCTGGAATATGGGTTGCAATGGGTGGTGGAAGCATCTCCCTCTTAAATAGTGTCTTGAATACTTGTTTCACATGCAGACTTGCCTCATTTCTTAGGGGATTTTGTTGTCATGACAACAAGTTCCCAAGAGCATTTTCAACTTCCATAGTTAGAATTACAAAAAAGGATTTGATACAATGAACACAGGTGAGCTTTAGTTATTATATTTGGATAAAAGCCCCCTGCTTTATCATAGTCATATCCTTGAACATATTAAAAAGTTTATTTTTATCCTCAGTAAATTAATGTAAGAGGCTCCAAAATTTTCTCAGTTTCACCACTAGTAGATTGAGAGGTAATTTATGATAAGACATGATGACATCCAATACATGAACAGACTTTGAAGTTGTATTTTATTCCTTCTAGAGATGAATTTTGAAGAGTACTAGTAAGCCAAATATAGTTGAAAGTATAGGTTCAAAATGAAAATACTGTTAAGAATGTGATGGTAGTCTGCATTAGGCATATTATTTTATATTATGTGAAAATCTCATTATTGTGAAAAAAAACCTCTGGTTTTTCTGTTTGTCTTTTGCGAATAGCTTCAGGATAAATGAAAACTCTTTCTTCATGTTAAATTCAAATGTATGCTCCTATAATATTGTTTCATAGCTATGTGTTTATTGGTAATCATCTTCAAAATAATGAATAAAGTTTTATCTTGAAGTGTTTATAATCCTCATTTATAAATAGAGAGATGAAATGACAAATCAGTATTTTGTGCTTTAAAATATTGTTAATAGTGAAACTTCTTGAATAATTACAAATTGTCTTTATCAAAGCGGCTTAACTAGACCCAAATTTTAATGCTTCCCCCCACCCCCATCTCCATGTCACATTAAGAATGCTTTTTCTGACCCCAGATATGGCTCCCTTTTACCTTACTAAAAACACTAATATTCTGAGAGGACTTATATTTTATATGCTCAACCATGCTGTCATTAGAATATCACGTACACTGTATGATAAACTGCAGCAACAACTTGAGGAGACTACAGAACATTGTGGCTAAGAACCGTCCCCCTGGGGTAAGGCTTGCTGGGCTCTAGCCTTGCTCTATCACTGAGTAGGCTATAACCTTGGGCAAGTTTTCTCACTTCTGTGCATCTTGTTTCCTCTTCTCCAAAATAGTAATAAGACTATTCTAGAGCCTTGAGAGAATCACGTTTCTTTTAGTTTCCTGATTTACTATTCCAAGGTAGGACTTTAATTCTCATTGTAAAGGTGGAGCCTCATTCATGTCATCTGTATTAAAGGCAGCACATCTAAGGGAAAAGAGTGGGGGAGAAGAAGGGAGCCCCGACCTTTTAAGGGGTGCCCCAGCTTTTTAAGGAGACTGAATAGAAAAACTACACGGCACTTCTTATCACATCTCATTGGCCAAAGCTTAGTTACAGATGCTACTTAGCTGCAAGAATGATTAGAACATGTTGAGTTTTAGCCGGGTGACAATATGGCTAGCTAAACAGACTAGGTTATTTTTGCTAAACAGAAAGAGAAGAATGGATTTAGAGAGATGATTTCCATCACAAATTTCTAGTAAAATGTTTATGTTAATGCTTTGCGCTTAATATTTCACATAAAGTATTATGTAAAATAACTGAATGCTTCAATTAGGAAAAGACTTGGTGAAACCATGCTTTTTTTCAGTGTACAACGACACATAGCTAATGAATTTAATGGATTTATAGAGCCATGCTAAAGAAGGTCATCACTAAATTAGCTATTAGTCCACAGATAAAACTTTTGCCAATCTCCACTTAAGTCTGTCCTTCAATCTGAAAATTACTTATTCAAAATCCATTATTTGTGAATTAATGTTTGATTCTGCTAGGGCTACCCTCACCACTTTTATTGGGGGAGGAGGTTAAATAACTAGCCATTATTTAAGGTAAGATATGGTAAGTGCTATCAAGGAGCTATAAAGTATATTTGGAGTTTGAGGGAAAAGGAAGTGGCCCTGAAATTGGATGAATAGGTTAAAAGAGTATTTCAGTGGCTATGAAGCTGAAGGCACCATTGGGGAAGAGGAGCAAATAGATGATATAGCATAAACAAAGGTACGGATATGGGAAATGATAGCTTGAATTTGGGGAAGTGGTTTGACCAGGCCATCCATATATTAGAGCAGAGGACATAAAGCTTAGGGAGGCTAGAATAAAGAGGGCTTTACATGCCTCACTAAATGACAAATGTGTTCTGAATTAAGAAAATGGTGGGCCATTACTGGTGCAAGCAAGAAAGTCACATGATTAAAGTTATCATAGGATAATGAATTTCACTGTAGTGTGTAAAGTAGAGACAATGAAAAATGGTGGCAAAGAAATTAAGTTTACAACTATCTTAACAGGCATGTGCAGATGGAGAATGACTAGGACTTGGATGAGAAGGCCTTTGGAATCAAAGATTTTGGACTTGGTGACTAAAATAATGGCATTATTATTAAATCAAAGTCAGGGGAAACAGGTCAGAGTATAAAAATTATTTAATATAAAAATTATTTCTTGATAAATTGGATTTTAAAATACACAAGTGAGATTATCTGAAAGGTACTAGAAACGAACATTCAGACCAGGTTGGCACATATTTATAGAGCCAAACTCTGTGGGTTTAAATCCTGACTGGCCAATTACTAATGGTGTCAACATGGACAGGTTAATTAACCTCATTGTGTCTCAGTTTTATCATGGGTATCACACTAGCACCTGTCTCATTGGGTTGTTATGAAGATAAAATGATTGAATACCAGTCTCTCATTTGTGGTAAATAATTTGTGTTAGTTATTATTATAACGATCATCCTCATTATTTGTTAGTTATTCTCATAGTGATTGTAGGGGTCAAGATGAAAGTGAGGAGCTGGCCAAGAAGACAGAGAAAGAAGGACAACGGAGGGAGTGCAATGGTCTGGAGTCCACAGGCAGAGTTCCAAGGTAGCAAGTGGGTGTCTAGGGTCATAGCCAAAGACAGAGAAAATGCTAATAAATTGGGAAGGTAGAACATCTGAAGTAGCAGGTTTTGTGGACGAGTAATGGCAAAACCCAGACTATAGTGGGTAAAGAGGTAAGGTGAAAGTAAGAAGCCAGAGGGAAGACAAATTATACTTCTGTTTAAAAACTGGTATTGAAGGGAAGGAAAAGAATAAAGTGAAGTAGCACAAGCTGACAGTAAGGGAGAGCAATGTATTTGAGATTGGCTTGGTTGTTTTGTATGTTATGAAAAGGTGAACATGTTGAGAGATTATTTTATACTGAGAGCCTTTTTTGAGACTTTTAGGAAAGCATTTTACCAGTGAACCTGGATGTACACACAGATTTGGGTTTGTTTGTTTAATGATTCAAAACATCATTTAGATGAAAGGCACCAATATTGTTATATTTACAAATGGAGGCTTGAGGTAATCTTTTGAAGTTTTTATATGTGTAAGTTAAATCTTTATTTTCAGTAAAATGTAGATGATAATCTAGCAGTGTTCTGTGTTTCAGTGTTCAATGTTTCCACAGTTATTTTTCATTCATGAACCAATAAAAGTTTATTGGTTCTTTACTCTGTGTAGGCGTTGCTGGGTGCAGTGGAAGGCACAAAGAAATAAAGGATTTCCCTTTCACTGTGTTTATGAGACAGGTGGAATCTGGGTGAACATACTTTCTGAAATCCTGGAGGAATATACCTATTTTTTTAAAGCATAATTTGTGTTTCTATCTATGTATTTTGGTAGAAGTTTCATATAGTTTACTAAAAGACTTTATTTCAGTGATGTTTTATATTTTCATCTGATTAACTTATTCAAAAAGTTAAAGGGTGCTAAAAACAGATACATACATACTTTAGAAATGTGACTTACTTGGGGAATGTCCTATTGGAATTATAGAGTATCTTAAGAATTACATTACTTTATTTTCAAACAAATATCTAGCTTGAAATTCACTGCTAAAAACACTTATAAGTAGATAACACACTAGAGTCCATTTTTTAAAATGTGACTTCATAATTCTTATTATTTACCTACAAATAGTTTAAGGCTGAATCACAAAGCTACAAATATGGAATTGTCCTCATTGACAATGTGTTGCTGCATGTTGGCAAGCAGAAGAGAAAAACTGCAGTCCTTTCTTTGCAGGTATGACTGATGGTGATTACCGCCTGCGTGAGGCTATGGCTCAGAGGATCAATACCAAGTGACAGACCTCAGCATACTGTACCCACGTGCCATTGATCTTGGATTTGTGGTTGAAACCATTGTCCACTATAATTTTACATCATATAAATGACATACACCCTTCTGTGGTTGAGAGTTTCTGATTTCTCTTCTTCAGAATCTGTCTTCTCAATATTTATGCTGAAGAAGCCAGGTTGTAACCAAAACAGTCTGTGGCTAAACATTCCTTTCATTTTAATGATCAGTGGGGCCAGTCAGAAGCCTGGAGATACAGGCTTTATTGACAACACAATTGCTCACCATCACAATTCTTGCAGGTTTACTTAAGGCCAAAAAGTATGGCCAATGTACCTCCTCTGTCTACTCAATCGGCTGCCTGTGCAACCTCTTGACCAGACCTGAGCTCAGAAACAGCTGTGTGGTAAGCAAAGTGTGTCTTTGGTTTTCCCAGGAGCTCCTGCTTCTCTTTATGTTCCCTCTCTCCTTCTATCCTTAGCCAAAGGCTTACTTTCCACATAGACATTCACATCAATGTGCAGAAGTGTATGCCTTCTCAATAGAGGACATCTTTTTGATGTCTCTTGAAAACTAAACCAAGCCACATCAAACCAAGCAAAACAACATGCTTATTTTCACCAAGTGGTAGTTTTCCATATGTACATATATACTGTATATTCCACATATATATGTAGTATTGTACATATATTGTTGCTACATCTTGAAAATGTACATATGAACTATAATATTTCTTCTTAAGCTGAAAGATCCAAGTTCAATTTACCAAACCTCTGTGTATCTGAATATCTTCTTATCCTTTTTCCAGATATTTTTTTTTCTGTGACTTTTCAGGAGCTATCTTCATTGTTGACCTTTGCATGCCCCAAAGAAGTCATTTTAGAAGATATGATCAATAATTTTGTCAATTTTTCTCCATTTTCACTTGAAGCCTCTGTACATTGTACCAACAAAATATGTAGAAACATCTTTCTCTTTAAGTCTCTCAAATCCTTTGCAGGACTGAAATGCAGGAGATGAAGTCCAGAACACAGGTTTAAGGAATGACAGAGTTGAAACAAGGAGGGTCTAGTTTGGAAACATGAACTGGGACACAAGGAGAAGGGAGAATATTAAGTAGCATCCATCTGCCTCTCAAGGCATTAGACTAGAGTTTCCCAAATCTCTCTTACAAAAGCCAAGAATTATCCTGGACACTAGAGAGTTATCATTAAACTGTAAGAGTTGAACTAAGGAGGAAAGAAGAATGAAGGATCCAGAAAATAGGAGGAGTTTGCCACCCTCCTGTTGCCACCATGTAATTACTGGGAATATTAATTATTATCACCTCTTCAAGGATATTTGTAAGTATTCAATAAGTTGTACAGGAGGTGGCAAGAATAACCTGGGTTCACTTCTTGCTTTGAAGAAACTTTCCATTTTTAATATAAATGTTATTTAGACATTCGTTTTCTCTGCTTTGGTAGAGGTGAAATATCTTTGGGTATTATATTAGTAATTTTTGCATCCAATCTAGGCAAGTTAATAGAATAATAAAGCCTACCTGAAATAATGAGACTTCAAGAAGGAGAAAATAGAATTAAGAATATTAGAGGCAGCTGTGAAATGCCAGAGGTCATTAAAAGTAAGCACCTCATTTTATGTGCATATATTAGGAAGCAGACAGGGGATATTTGAGGTCAAAAACCAGGAGAGGCAGTGGGAGGAGAGATAGAGATGGAAGGGCCAAGTGAAGGATTGTTTCAGCTTGCTCAGAAGCAAGCAATGGATCACAAACTATGAGCTCCTCATGTGTCCTTTTGGCATGGGAATGCCACTACTATTAACTGGACACTAGAACTGTATAAAGAATTATATGTAATTTAGTAGATACATCTTCTCTTGAGTTGGCTTAATGTCAAGAGACTGGAAGAAATGAATTGGTGTTTCCAGATTTTTAGGGTAAAATCCCAGCAGTGGAATTGCTGGATCAAAAGGCAGTTGCATTTTTACTTTTCTGAGGAAATTCCATACTACTTTCCACAGTGGCTGCACCAGTCTGCATTCCTACCAACAGTGCACTAGAGTTCCCTTTTCTCCACAACCTTGCCAGCACTTCTTGTTTGCTGATTTGGTTATGATGTCCATTCTAACTGGCGAGAAGTGCTATCTCATTGTGGTTTTAAATTGCATCTCTCTGATGGCTAGTGATGTAGAACATCCTTTCACATGTCTCTGGGCCCTGTGTATGTCCTCCTTGGAGAAGTGTCTGTTCAGGTCCTTTGCCATTTCTTAATGGGGTTGTTTGTCTTCCTGGAGTGGAGTTGTGTGAGTTCTTATATATTTTGGAGATCAAACCCTTGTCTGATATATCATTGGTGAATCTATTTTCCCATATGGTTGGTTCCCTTTTCATTTGCTGATGTTTTCTTTAGCTGTGCAGAAGCTTTTTATTTTGATGAAGTCCCATTTGTTTATTCTTTCCTTTAGGTCTCTTACTCTAGGGGACATATCGGTGAACATATTGCTGTGTGGAATATCTGAGATTTTCATGCGTATATTCTCCTCTAAGACTTTTATGATTTTGTGACTTATTTTTAAGTCTTTTATCCACCTTGAGTTTATTTTTGTGTATGGCACCAATTCAAAGAAACCTATGCACCCCAATGTTCATAGCAGCACAATTTACAACAGCCAAGTGTTTGAAGCAACCTAGGTGCCCAACAGTACATTAGTGGATCAAAAAAATGTGGTACATTTACACAATGGAATACTACGCAGCAGAAAGAAAGAGGATGCTCATACTATTCATGACAGCATGCTTCACAAAGCAGCTGTGCAAATTACTCTCAATTCAGAAAGCTGGCCAGACTCCTGACGGTGCTATAGGTCTGGTTTGTTCCTTACACTGATATGCAGTAAGCATGCCTTTGGCTCTATTTTGCTTGTTTATTTGTTTTGTTCATTAGGTTCTTCTTATAGGTGAGATCGTATGGTGTTTGTCTTTCACTACCTGGCTTATTTCACTTAGCAAAATGTTCTCCAGAAACAAGAAACAGACAGACAGCAACCAGAGGGGAGGAGGGAGGGAGATAGGAGTGAAAAGATGGGGAAGGGACTAGTTAAGGAACACATATGAATGAAAATGAACATGGACAACAGGGTGGGGATGGACTGTGGGAGCTGGAGGTAGGCTGGGTGGAGGGAGCAGAGGGGGAAAAGTTGGGACTGTAATAGAACAATAATAAAATATTTAATAATAAATAAATACCTATGTATGTACATACATACATACATACATAAAAGAAAAAGAAAAGAAATGCAGTAAGAGAAGATTTTTACGTTAAGAAATCTTTGTTCTCCCCTATACAAAAAAATCAAACTTTTGATCAGTTGAGAAGGCTAACTATTAAAAGTGATAACTTACTCATGGCATGCACAGAACTGATCACACCTATGCTTCTGAGGGTCCTTTCTGCATGAGTTCAATTTTATTCCTATAGAGCAAGTGCCTGATACACTGTGTAAACCATCGTCTAAGAACATGTCTTATTCCAGGCAGTGGTGTGATTAGGGTATTTGATCTATGGAGCAGATCATTTTTTAATACTTTCTTTCTCTGTAGAATAAAAATATTTATGTTAATAATAATGTGATGATCAGAAATAATCACTTTTAGATTTTTTTGGATTTTATAACAAATGATTAACAATGAAAGTGAAAAACAAAATTTAAAGGGATTATTCAAATTCAGTAAAATATTTTATCTATGAAATAAAATTTGCACTTGCCAGAGAAAAACATTATATATTACTGTTCATACTTTCACTGTTTTAAAATGTAAACACAAATAATAAGTTATATACATACATTAATATGAATATATAATTACATAATATATATTAATATATGTCACTAAAACTCAACAGTAGCTGTAGGGTTTGTTTAGAACTTAGATGAACAAAAATTTTTTTTGAGAGGAATATTTATCACTGATGTGGTTAATTAAGGATTGCCAACTAATGATGCTAATAAATGTAGATTCACTCTCAGTTGTTTATTATTATTTTTCAATTATGTAGAGTCAAAGCATCCCCCTTATCTTCTCATTGCTGTACAGGGACAGACCTCTGCACCATCGAGCTTCGTACCACTCTGCTTGTAGAGGATTCCCAGTAGCGCGTATTAGCGTCTCCTATGTCCTTCCACGTAACAGAATATTTTAGCCCAAGGAAGTACTTTTTGGTGCATAGCAGCCAGTTGTTCTGCGCCCTGACCCCCACTCCTCCCGCAGGCCCACACACATCTCTTTCAAGTGGCAATGTAAGTGATCCTCATCAGATCAGAAATTTTACTATAAATGTTTCTTTTTCTGAAACTCCCTGTGAGAGCTAGAGTTCTGTTTGATCTAAAAGCTAGCCTGAGGATAATGGATAATACTGGCCATGATGTGATTCTCCCCAAATTCCCTCTGGAAATCAGCCTAGTCCAATTCTCTACTATATATCAAACTTCAGCATCAAGGCACCTAGAATTTTCTCTCTGCTCCTAGCTCAACTAGAGGACAGGTTTTCCTGGTCCACAATAAGTGCATTAAAATTATGTATAGGTGCAAGTATAATGATCTAATACTCATTTTAAAGCTGTTATCTCCAGTGAAAGGGAACAGAAAATAGAATATCTAAAGAAAGGAACACGCGTGATTATCATGTTAATGGCTTTCTTGCTGGTTAGGACAGAGTGAGCAAATAAAAGTGTAACAATTCAGAAAGACAGAGGATATTGAAATAAATCATTAGCAAAATGGGGCCTAAGCCAGTATTGCGGAAGTAGATTCTTTTGCCACTTTATCATGTCTTGGCAGGGGGAGTTTTTATGTGCTGAGTCTCAAAGATCTGTATTTACAGAAATTGTTATTGTTAAGCAAGGGATCTAATAATCCAAGAGCCAGAAAGTGTCATTACTGCATGTTTTTCAAACATTTCCTTACTGGCTACAAATAGTAGGTAGCTGTGTGAGTCCTCTTAGACTTCTTTGAAAAGACATATATAAAACTGTGTGTGCGGGGGGGTGGAGGGTGTACAGGGAGAGTGGCAGCAGGATACACATCTGTAAACTCAAATGCTTTGTAATCTTCTTGTGTGAATGCCAGAAATATTATAACCTCAAAGCCAAGTTTAATTAACTTGCTTGTTTATTTACATGTTTTGGCAAAAAAAAATATGAATTTTCAAGAAACTGGAAAAACACAACCTAATGTAGGACAACGGATCTCTGTAACTACAGATGAGAAAAATCATACTCATGTAAATTACTTTACCCCAGTGTAGGTAGTTTAGGAAAAACAAATAGTTCTTTGAACTGAGGAATTTCAGTTAATCACGAAACCCCTATACTCAACTCTTCTAAATATAACAGTCATGAAAATGAGCTCAATGTATGTCAAGAGTGGGTATATATGATCTGTCTTTGTTAAGTGCCTCTATACAATAAGTCCTCTCTTAATGTTGCCTGGTTCTGCAACTTTAGGCAAAATTACATATAACAAAACCAGTTTTACCATAGGCTGATTGATATAAACGAGAGTAAATTTCTATGGCATCTCATCAACATAAAATAATGTTGAACAAAATGATGTTATTCAAGCCCCTGCTTTAAACAAATATTACCTATATAAATCACGTATCTAAAAAAACACAGGTAAGTCACTTAATAACCACCCATTTTGAGGTTTAGAATTTATTCAGAGCTTATACACACTTAATATAAGAGTTTGTTTTTTAATCCTACAGCTTTGTCGTCCCTTCTGGTTCTCTGGATTTTCCTAGCTGCAGGAATCACTTGACCTCAGTTTACAGCACTGATGGGACTAAGTCTGACTTCCAGTAAGAGGGACAGAATCCTAAGGAAAATGCTTTGTAGTTCGACATTGAGTTACCGGCACTTGCCTCTAACCTGGCTTTGAACTTGCGTCCCCATGACTGGCTGGATCATCATCTTTCTCCTTGTACCTAAATCTCAAGATCACTCATGGGCTTAGATCAAGCTCCATGGAGAATAATTCTTGTTTCAGCCAAACAGCCCAGACCTTGGGGCATAAAGGACCATTTCCTGAGTCCATCACTACCCCACATGTCTCCTGTTTCAATACCCAGATCTGGTTCTCAACTATTGGCTGGCTTTTTCCACTTTGCTCTGTCTCTGATTTACACTGCATCCAAGTTTGTCTTACATAAAATAAGCTCATAAATTGTTTGATATCCCAGTTTCCAAAATTCTAGCCCTTCTGCCTTAGTTGACCTCTGAACTTGGCGTCTTCTGGTTCTTTTCTTGCTTATCCCTTCCCCAGTCTTAGCTCTTTCTCCATCCTGTGAGGGCTTGTCTTCCTGGGAAAGCTTACGGAGAATCTTTGGTACCCAGGGATTGAGAGCTTATTT
This sequence comes from Mormoops blainvillei, assembly GCA_004026545.1. Classification (NCBI taxonomy): domain Eukaryota; kingdom Metazoa; phylum Chordata; class Mammalia; order Chiroptera; family Mormoopidae; genus Mormoops; species Mormoops blainvillei. The sequence goes on from PVJD01001204.1 coordinate 255,724, forward strand.
CTAGACACTTAGTTTTTTCTTGATCATCTGTTTCTCATGTCTAATCAATATATCTCCTTCAGGTATCACTCTAGCCTGACTATTTGCTTGTCACTGACATTCCTAAAGTCGATGTTTAATGTATTTTGATTAGGAAGAAGGAGATTTCATCAAGCTATATGACAGAGAGAAAATACCATAAAGCTTGAATTTGGTGCCATAGAAACTCATGTAGCTTTACAAATTCCATCTAATTTTTTATTCCAATTTATTTAAAAATGAAGCTTTGTGAGGTTTTAATTGGGCAATCTACAGCAATGAACCTGTCACAGGGCCTGGTATACCTGCTTGTGTTTGTTCAGGATTTGATCAGAGAGGTAATACTATCAGGAGTGAGATAAAATAAGGAGTTTATTGGAAAGATTTGACATTGTACAAGTGTGGTTGTTGGTGAAATAATTTATGTGTGGCTTTTGCTTTTTCATCTGGTGCTGGGCCTGAAGTGAGCAAAGAGTGGGAAGGAGATTGTGTGAAGTGGAGGAGAGCAAGGACAAACTAGGATCCAGAAGAACAAACTGGAGCCCACAAGAATAAGCTGGAAACTGAGTTGATTTGTTACCACCTCCAATCCCATAACTTTGATGAGCCGGGTAACCTGCAGGAGAAACCGACACTTTCTATCAGTATACCAAAAATGCACCTGGTCCAGGAGGTGGAGAAGTGCAGGGAGGAGATCAGACAGAAACTAACAAGGTAAACCAGCTTCTCTGCAATAACATGCATGAGCTGCACAAGTGGCAGGCACTACACTGACTTGTTAAGCTAAAGACACTCCTGCTTCACTTCTGGAATCAGTTTCCCCCCACAAACTTCTGTTGTGGTCAACCCGAATCCAGATCATACAGACAGGAGAATTCTGGAATATATGTTTCAAGCTTAGCTAAGCTGGTATAGTACAGAGACATCAGACCCCTTCCTTCGCACCTGAACTTCAAGTCTATAGCTAAAAAGTTGTGTTGAAAATTTTTATATAAATTCTTTAGGTCTTGTTTAAATGACTTACTTGAATTCACTATCTCTGATTCAATTAGCATGGTCAGTTTATACCATTTGTCAGGAAATTGGACACTTGGTCAACTTTATTTTAGTCTTTGTTCTTTAAGCCAATTGAGATTTCAGTTCTCTTTGCCATAGTTATTGTGTATCTAGGATTTAAAACTACCTTTGAGTCTATAGCTACATCAATTTTGTCCTTCTTTCAAGCACAATGGGGAGATAATTAGTTTATGACACAGGAGGCCCTTTGAAGCTTCTTGGGTGAGGGTAGGGGGATCATGCCACCAAACTTTATAACATTGTTCATTTAATTGTTTTACTCATCCAGGTCCACTGTTGATAATCCTGATGTGAGCATCATGCATTGTTCTTCCAAAGACAGGGTTATTTTAGTTTTAGAAAGGTTTCCAAAGCTTTTTAAGCCTGTTTGAGCTCTGAAGGTCTGCAAAAGAAATGCATTTTTTTCACCATGTTAAATAATACATTCAAGTGTAAGTGGTTTTCAAAGTGAGAAAGTAAAGAAAAGGGCACTGGATGAAGCAGTTCTTGCTGTGTCTCCAAGGTGACAGTGTGTCACATAGCAATAGGCCTGCCCCCCTGTCAAGGCTGGTAACAGTGGCCTTGGTGGAGAGGGATGGTGTAATCAATAGAACCCCCTTTAAAGCTGTCACTCACAGTGTAGATCTGACTGAATTCCTCAAAACATTGAGTTCAGGTTTTGGGAGAAACGATTTGTTTCTGTGGCAAAGAAGGAAATGGCCTGCTGCCTACATCAACCTTCAAATTTAAAATCAAAGATGATCTATTAATTTCCTGAAAATGAATCTCTTAAGAACTCAGATTTACAACATCTGCAAATACATACAGGGAGAAGAATCTGGGAAACACATCCTGACTAATCTCTAAACACCAGGAGGATAGAATCTTTAAATTCTACTTCAGCCCCTCAAGTATCTCAGTATCCTTTTCCCTGAAAAAAAAATTGAACATTTCTAGGAATACTTTAGAACGTGTAATTAAAGAATCTATCTCTCAGCACTGTGGATATTGAATATGAGTTTAAGTACCACATGAAAATAATTCCAATTGAATCATTTTATTTTTAGTTTTTACTAGTTTTCTTATTTATTGTATTACATTTTATTTTATTTTATTTATAGTTTCTATATCTTCTCCATCAAGTCTATAATGTGTCATATAATCACTTATTAAAGATAGAATCCTGTGTTAGCAATTAATTATGGTCAAACACAAGCCCGATGAAAACCTTCAGTGGTAGCCCAGAGGGGAATGAGAGAACATAAGTATGGGAGTGGGACCAGAGAGGAGGGGATAGCATTGACATTTCCAGACTTTGGTGGTTTGAGGCTGTAGAGAGAAAGCCAATTTGAAGGTTTCTAGCCTAGACCATTGGGTAGATGGCAATGCAATGATCTGAGAAAGAAACCACAGGAAGAGAAGCAGGTGGGAGCTGAAAAGATCAGTGTGCAACTAATATCTGGAACTAACTGCCCCATCACTGGGTACATCTGTGGAAGTTCTCAGTGACTTTCCCATCAGTATCCATCCTTCTGAGTAGCAACAAAAACACTCTTAACTTCTCACCATCTGCATTGACTGAGGGGAATTGCAACTGCTTTCTGAGTCTCCACAGTTGGACAACTGTGATGCTGTCAGCATTTCTGTAGTTGGTTGGCACTGATTTAATTTGTGGGTGGATTTTATTGTTGATAATAATAGTGGTGTTGGTTGTTTGCAGGGCTAGTGATATTTCTGCTGCTTGGCATATGAAGCAAAATTGCTGAAAGGGCACCTGGGGGAGCATCTTAAAATCATGTCCTTTTAAAATGTTAACTAATGAACTCAATTTGATATTTTACCAGAGCCTGTGGGATTATGGGTAATAAAAACTGAAAATGTGAGGCTGATGTTCTGGAAGCAATGATAGAATTTGCTTTCTATGCAATTTCAGGAAATGCATTAATGATATTCCAGGTCAGGTGGCACAGGTGCTGTCATGTGTTGGCATCTTGTCACTCTTACACTTTATTCTCTGATAGGATTGTGTTTGTTCTGACTCTGAATTGCAGTAGACTGCTCCTTATTAGAATAAAATATACTCAGTTCCCTCAACACTGAACTAAATTCATTTGGGTATTTCAATGCTAGTTTTTCATCCAGCCCCTTGCTTTTAATGCCCAAACTTAATAAACTCAGATGCATTGATGCATCTAAGTGACAGTTGAGATGTTCTTTACACTTTTCATTATTATGTAATAAATAGAGAATGGGGCATTATGAATATTGACTTATTGTGTGGATGTATTTTTAAGGTACATTAATTTTTCCTGTCTACACAGTAAAGTATATGTTTAGTGGACTGGCCCTGTCTTTGCACGCTTACTTCTGTATTATTCAGAATACCTGCCTACGTATAGTACACATTCAGAATATGGTACAGGTGATGCTCTCTAGTTGAAGAAAACAGGAGTGAGAGAGAGACTTGGGCTTTCTAAAACATTGATTTGGGAAAATTAAATGGAGTTATATCTTGAAAAATATCTGGACATGTCATCTTTTAAAACCATAAATTAACTCCATGGTTCTTGACAAAATTATCTCATTATAAATAAAATTTTGACTCATATACATACTTATCTTCAATGTTCTCTTTATTCTGGTGCTGTGCACATCACTTTGCTTCTCTGGAGAGCCACTGCTCATTTTATTCTTGAGTCAAGTGCTCTCTCTTTTCCATCAATTTCTTTCACAACCACCACACACAGTTAAGTTTTTATTGCATCATCTCTGGAACAGCTGACAGCCTTTTTATTTTTAATACTTAGTTTTAAAAAGATTTTAAAATTGTTATTCTATTACAGCTGTCCCAGTTTTTCCCCCTTTGCCCTCCTCCACCCATCCCACCCCCCCACTCCCACCGTCAATTCCTACATTGTCATCCATGTCCAAGGGTTATTCATACATGTTCTTTGACTGGCCTCTTCTCCTTCTTTCCACCATTATCCCCCTCTCTGCTCCCTTCCGGTCACTGTCAGTTTGTTCCATGTTTAATAAGACTTCCTACTAGTCTATCTATTCCTTGTCATCTTATACCAGATTAATCTTCTTTCAAATAAATTCCTTCATATTATTCCTCTTTTGGAGAACAGTCAGTGGGTTCATATTTCTTACTATGCAGATATGAAGTTGAACTTTTTTAGTGCTCCTGGATTTTTACAATTCAGAACTCTCTCCCTAATTCAATATTTGTACTATTTATCCTTTACAAACTAGTATTTTAATTTTTCAACAACATATCTCCTCTTTTCCCTTCCCCATTATATTCACTTGCCCAAGTCCCTCTCAATGCCTCTGCCTATCCAAACTCTACCCACCCTTCAATATCTTGCTTCTAGTCTCATTACCTCTTTGACAATTCCCTTGAATGTTCTCTGACTTAGTAATCTACACCATGCAGTTCTGTACTGAATTAAATAATATTTTAACATAGCACTTTGAGGCAGAAATAAATTTTCACTGTTTAAAAACTTTTAATTATGGGAAAGCATTCTAATAATTGTAAAAGTTATTACATTGCAGAATTAGTAAAAGAAGTAACTATATATTGATCACCTGGTTTTAACAATGATCAGTTCATAGCTAGTCTTGTTTGATCTGTATTCCGCCTATTTTCCCTCCCATAATATTTTGGAGTAAATCTCAGAAATCATGTCATTATATTTGTAAATATTCATAATGTAGAATAAGCTGTTTTAAAATTTTTAGTTTATTTTTAAAATTTTATTTTTATTAAATTTATTGAGTGACATTGGTTAATAAGATCCTATAGGTTTCAAGTGTACATTTATATGATACGCAATCTGTTTATTATACTGTGTGCTCACCATCCATAGTCAAATCATCTTCCATCACCATATATTTGGACCCCTTTACCCTTTACTACCCTCCCACTCCCTTTCCCTTTGGTAACCACCATACTGTTGTCTGTGTCTATGAGTTTCAGTTTTATATCCTACATATGAATGAAACAATATGGTTTTTTGCTTTTTCTGTCTGATTTATTTTGCTTAGCATAATATTCTCAAGGTCCATCCATGTTGGAGCAAATGGCAGTATTTTATCTTTCCTTATGGCTGAGTAGTATTCCATTGTATATGTGTACCATATCTTCTTCATCAAACCATCTATCGAAAGCCACTTAGGTTGTTTTCATGTCTTGGCCACTGTGAATAATGCTGCAATGAATATAGAGGTGTATATATCTTTGTGAATAAATGTTTGGGGTAGATACCCAGAGGAGGGGTTGCTGGTTGATACAATACTCTATTCTTAATTTTTTTGAGAAACTTCCACACTATTTTCCCTAGTGGCTAACCAGTTTACATTTCCACCAGCAGTGAATGAGTATTCCTTTTTCTCCACAACCTTTCCAACACTTGTTATTACATGTGTTGTTAATAATAACCATTCTAACAGGTGTGAGGTGGTATCTCATTATAGTTTTGATATGCATTTCCTTAATACCTAGTTAAGTTGAGGATCTTTTTATATATCTGTTGACCATTTGTATATCTTCTTGGGAGAAGTGTCTGTTCAGGTCCTCTACTCATTTTTTAATTGGATTTTTTGTTTGTTTGGTGTTGAGTTGTATAGGTTCTTTATGTATTTTGGATATTAACCCCTTGCTGAAGCTGTCATTTGCAAATATCTTCTGCCATTCAGTGGTTGCCTTTTTTGTTGTTGTTGGAAGCTTTTTGTTTTGTTTTGTTTTTTCCTGTGCAGAAGCTTTTTAGTTTGAACTAATGTCATGCATTCATTTTTGCCTTTATGCCCCTTGCTTTTGGGGTCAAATTCATAAAATCTTCTCTAGGACCAGGGTCCATAAGTTTAGTACCTATGTTTTCATCTACTAATTTATAGTTTCAGATTTTATGTTTAGATCTTTGATTCATTTTGAATTAATTTTTGTACATGGAGACAAACTGTAGTCTAGTTTCATTCTTTTGCATGTGGCTTTCCAATGTTCTCATCACTATTTATTGAAGACGCTTTCTTTTCTCTATTTGTGTTTTTAGTTCCTTTGTCAAAAATTATTTGCCTACATATATATGGTTTTATTTCTGGGGTCTCAATTTTGTTCCACTGGTCTATTTTTCTTCTAATACCATGCTATTTTGGCTATCACTGCTCTATAGTATAATTTGAAGTCAACTAGTGTGATACCTTCAGCTTTGTTCTTTTTTCTCAGAATTGCTTTGGTTAACTAAGGTCTTTTGTGGTTTCATATGAATCTGATGATTTTTAAATTCTATTTCTTTAAAAAATGCCATTGGAATTTAATGGAGATTGTATTAAATCTGTATATTGATTTGAGTAATATGGACATTTTAACTATAGTGATTCTTCCAATCCATGAACACAGAATATCTTTCCATTTCATTGTGTCTTATTAAATCTCTTTTTATAATGTTTTGTAGTTTTCAGTATATTGGTCCCTCACATCTTTTGTTAAGTTTATTCCTTGGTACTTTATTCTTTTTGTTGCAATTGCAAAAGGAATTGTTTTTTTAATTTCTTTTTCCAGAATTTCATTGTTAGTATATAGGATAGTGGATTTTTGTACATTGGTTTTGTATCCTGCAACTCTACGCTATTTGTTTGTTGTTTCTAATAGTTTTTTTGGTGGAGGCTTCAGGGTTTTCTATATACAGAATTATGTCATCTGCAAAAAGCGACATTTTACTTTTTCATTCCCAATTCGTATGCTTTTTATTTCCTCTGTTGCCTGATTGCTCTGGCTTAGATTTCCAGTACTATGTTGAATAAGAGTGGTGAGTATGGGCACCATTTTGTTGTTCAGACAATGTCTTGTTGGCTTTTGGAGGGAAAACTTTCAGTTTTTCACCATTGAGTATGATATTAGCTGAGGGTTTGTCATATATGACCTTTATCAGGTTGCTGTACTTTCTGTAGCCATTTTTTGAGTGTTTTAATCATAAATGAATGTTATATCTTATCGAATGCTTTTTCTGCATCTATTGATAACATCATATGATTTTTATCCTTTGTTTTGTTAATGCAGTGTATTACATTGATTGATTTGCCTATGTTGAACCATCCTTGTGCCCCTGGAATGAACACCAATTGATTATGATGTATTATTTTTTAATGTGTTGTTGTATTCAATTTTCTAGTGTTTTGTTAAGGATTTCTTGCATCTGCATTCATCAGAGATATTGGTCTTTAGTTTTCTTTTTTTGTTTTATCCTTGCCAGGTTTTAGTATCAGGATTATGTTGGCTTCATAAAATATGTTAGGAAGTATTATTGCCCTTTCAATTTTTTTAAGAGTTTGGGAAGGATAGGTATCAAATCTTTTTTGAATGTTTGCTAGAATTAACTAGTGAAGTCATCTGGTCCTAGACTTTTATTTTTTGGGAGGTTTTTGATAGCTGTTTCAATTTCCTCACTGTTGATTTGTCTGTGTAGATTTTCCAATTCTTCATGAACTGCAAGGTTATGTATTTCTAGGAACTTACCTATTTCTTCTAGGTTATTGAATTTGGTGGCATATAGTCTTTAACAATATTCTAGTATGATCCCTTGTATTTCTGCGATTTCTGTAGTAATTTCTCCTCTGTCATTTCTGATTTTGTTTATATGAGTCTTTTTTCTTTTTTCCTTAATGAGTCTAGCCAGGGATCCATTAATTTTATTAATCTTCTCAAAGAACCAGCTCTTTGTTGTATTAATTATTTGTATAGTCTTTTTGTTCTCTATTTTAGTCAATTCTACTCTAACTTTTATTGTATTTCCTTTTTTTTCTGCTGACACTGGTCTGCTTTTGTTCTTTTTCTATTTTTTAAAGATGTAATGTTTGCCCTGGCCAGTGTGGCTCACTTGGTTGGAGTGTTGTCCCATAAACCAAAAGGTCACAGTTTAGATTCCCCTTTAGAGCACATGCCTAGGTTGCTGGTTCAGTCCCTGGCTGGGGCACCTATGAGAGGTAACTGATTGATGTTTCTTTCTCACATCTATGTTTCTTTCCCTCTCTCTCTCTCTCACTCCCTCTCTTCCCCTCTCTCTAAAATCAATAGGCATGCCCTTGGATGAGGATAAACAGAAAAAGATGTAATGGCAGGTTGTTTACTTGAGATTTTTCTTATTTCTTCAGATAGGTCTATAATGATATAAACTTCCCTCTTATTAGTGCTTTCACTACATCCCAGAAGTTTTGATATGTCATATTGTATTCTCATTCACCTCTATAAATCTTTTCTTTGTCCTTTGATCCAGTCATTTTTTTAGTAGTATGTTGTCTAATCTCCACATATTTGTGGGCTTTTTACTCCCTTTTGTCATTGATTTCTAATTTTAAAACACCATAATCAGAGAATATGCTTGGTATGATTTCAATTCTCTTAAATTTGTTGAGGCTCGTTTTGGGATCCAGTGTATGGTCTATCCTTGAGATTGTTTCATGTGCACTGGAGAAAAATGTATAACCTGATGTTGTGGGATGAAAGGCTCTGTAAATGTCAATTATATCCTTTTGATCTAATGTGTCATTTAACGCCAATATTTATTGATTATCTGTTTGGATCATCTATTTAGAGCTGTCATTGGAGAATTTAGGTTCCCCATTATGTTTGCATTTTTGTTAATTTCTCCCATTAGTTCTGTTAGTAGTTGCTTTATATATTTCAGTGCCCCCTGATCGGGGGCAAATATATTGAGAAGTGTTATGTCTTCTTGATGTAGTGTTCCTTTTATCATTATAAAATGTCCATCTTTGTCTCTTGTTACCTTTGGTATCTTGAAACATTTTGTCAGATATAAGTATGGCTACCCCTGCTTCACTGTGGATGCTATTTGCTTGCCGAATTATTTTCCACCCTTTCGCTGTGTGTCTATCTTGATCTTTGCAGCTTAGATGTGTCGCCTGATGGCAGCATATAGTTGGGTTATTTTTTTCTTATGCAATATGCTACTCTGTGCCTTTTTATTGTTGAATAGTGTCTGTTTACATTTTGGGTGATTATTGATGTATGAAGATTTCCTATAGCCATTTTATCTTTTATTTTCTGGTAGCTCTGCACCTACATTGGTTCTTTTCCTTGCATTTCTACCTGTTGTTTTTGTTTGGTGGTATTTCACACTCTTTTCTTCTTTTTCTAAGTTATTTTCTCAGTTTTGGGTTTTTGTGTGTGGTTACCATTAGGTTTATGAAAAAGAAAGTTTCATTTATACAGTAGTCTTTTTCTTTTAAATGCATCTGAACTCCCTCCTCTTTTGCAAAGTCAGACCTTTATACCCTCCTGGTTTATGTTTTTGTTGTCACAAATTATACCTATTTGTACTGTAAATTTGTTGGTGATCTTACTCATAGTTTTTTGACCTTTTGTTCTTTGCTTCAGGTAAGATACCCCCCTTGAGTATTTCCTGCAATGTAGGCCTTCTGGTGATAAATTCCCTCAGTCTTCTGTATGTCTGGGAAAGTCTTTATGTGTCCTTCTTATATAAAGAATATCTTTGCTAGATATATTATTCTTGACAGGTAATTTCTCTCTTTTGGTAGTTTAAATATTTGGTTCCACTCTCTTCTGGCTTGTAGAGTTTCTGCTGAGAGTCTGATGGTAACCTAAAAGGCTTTCCTTTATAGATTACTTTCCTCTTTTCCCTGGCTGCCTTGAGAATTCTTTGTCATTATTTTTTGAAAATTTTAATACAATGTGCCATGGAGAAGGCCTTTTTCAATTGAGGTAATTAGGTGTTCTCTTCACTTCTTGGGTTCAAGGCTCTAGCTCTTTCAAGGCTCTAGCTCTGTCCATAAGCTTGGGAAGTTCTCATCAATTATTTGTTTGAATAGGCTCTCCGTTCCCTTTCCTCTCTCTTGTTCTGGTGTATCCATTATTATTATATTGCTCTTTCTGATGGAACCAGATAGTTCTTGTAGTGTTCTTTATTTCTTTTTTTGTTACTGTCAAGTCTCTTCCTTCTTCCATCTGCATGATTTCTAGATTTCTGTCTTTGATATCACTAATTCTTTTCTCTATCTGGTCATCTCTATTTCTTATGTTTGCTAGTTTATTCTTTTTTTCTTTATTTTATTATTGACATGATTACAGACGTTCCCAATTCCTTCCCCTTTGCCTCCACCCCTGCACCCCCCTTTCCTCTGGCCATTCCTTTCACTTTTGTCTGTGTCTGTGGGTTATGCCTGTATGTTCTTTGGCTAATTCCTTTATTTTCTTTCCTTTTATTGTTGTTAAAGAACAGTTGTCTCCATTTTTCTGCCATGACTTTCCCCTGCCACATCCTCAATTCTTCCCCACTTTGGCTTGTTATTCTTGATATCTTTTATTGAGTTCTTCACCTCCAGAATTTCTATTTGATTATTTTTTAAAGTTTCAATCTCATTGGTAAAGTACTCATTTTTTTTTTGTTAATTTGGTTTCTGGGCTCATTAAACTGCTTATCTGTGTTTTCTTGCATCTTGTTGATTTTTTTCCAGAGCTGCAAGCTTGTATTCTCTGTGATTTAAATCAAATATGTCCATGTCTTAAAGTTTATTTTCTGGAGATTTTTAATTTTCTTCCTGAGCTGCCTTGTTACCTTGGTTATTCATGGCATTTGATGGATTTCTTCTCTGTCTAGGCATCTATGTATGAATGACACTTCTCTAGTAGGTTGATAAGAAAGCTTTCTATTGTTTTCCAGTTGGTGGCATTGAATCATAAGTTTTTTTAGCTCTCTTGCACTTCTCTGCTTTTTAGACGTCCATGGGATGGTAGAAAATGACCTGTGTTCTCTGGGAATGTGGGTGCCTCCCCTGTGATCCTGTACCCTGGTCTCAGGGCACCAACTCTGCAGGGGAATGTAGTGGGTGACGGGGCTCCAAATCTGTGAAATTCCAGTGCTATCCCCTGCAGTCAGATGCTACTGGCAGTTCAGCCTCCATGTGTTGGGGTTGGGCAAACTGGGGTAGCCCTACCACCTCCTTTGTTGCTTTGCCCTCCTAGCAGTGCTAACCAGTAGACCACTGCATGTACCACTGCACCTCCACACAACACTGAGATTAGTTGCAGAGTGCACTCAGTTTGCTCAGGGATAAAGTGTTTCTGTAGTACCAGTTCATGAGTTTTCAGGTAATGTGCTTTGCAACCTGACAGGAAAGGTGATGGGAGGTGAGCCGTTGGAGTTTAAGGGAAGGTAGCCAAGGTCCATGGCTCTGTTTCTCTGAACTGAATGCTGATGGCTGCACCTCTGTGCTTCATCCCTGCCCAGGTCACTGGGTTTAGCTACAGCTTGTACTGGTCACTCCTACAAGAATGCTCGCTAAATCTCTTTGCTTCTCCTGGCTGAAGATAGTGCCATCCACAACCTGATTCCTCTCTTCTGGCTAAGCCCTGGCTGTGAGCTCTGGACTGCAGGGATGTGTCCATCCATGGCTCAGCCCTTCTCCCTTCTTATCTCCCCAGTTTGCTCCCACTTGCCCACCTTTAGGTGTTTTAACGCTCAGATCTCTCAGACATTTTTATACATTGAGCAGGAAATCCTTTGTTAAATTATAGCTGTTCAAATTGTTGAAACTTCAAGGGGAGGGACAAAGGGGATCTTTCACACCTCCATCCCTCTGATGTCACTCTTTTAAAAAAATTTTTTTGATAGCACTGAATGAATTCTGCAATAGTCAGGAGGCCTGTACCTAATTCAAACCTCTATTTCTATCTCCATATTCATAACCATATTTATGACTGTCTTTATATCTATATTTATATTAACATGTGTATTTATATCTATATCTTATCTATAAATATCTGTATCTACAAATATATCTCTATATCACAGCTCTATCTTTATGTCTATCTATTTACTGGAAGGGGTTCACAATCAAAATACTTGTTAACAAACTCTACCTATATCATGAAACAAGAAGACTTCACATTCTACTATTCAGTTAGCACAAGCATATTTAGATATTAAAATTATTATATCTTTTCTACATTAAACTTCTTATATTAGTTTGCTTTCTCATTAGGGAAGCAAGCTAAGTCTCCAATTAAGGAATTAGTTAAAACCTTTAACCAAGAGTCTACTCTGCTTCTGGCTCTGTCTAGTTGCCTCTATTCTTACATTATGTAAATTACACAGATCCTGAGTGTTCCCTGCTGTATTTGTCCCACATAAATCTATCCTGGGATGTTTGGTAATTTTATCAGGGCCCTTGCTAGGTGTTCTTAACTAATATATCAGTGAATACTCCAAATTCACTTTTATACACTTAGTCAACCATAATACTAAAGATGTTTCAGGTCCTTGTAAGATGCACAAAAGAAACAAAAACAACAACAACAACAACAACAACAAAAAACCTGCCAGCGATTACATTACAGCCACTGAGTACTCTGGGAATGACTGATCTACATGTATCTCACCAGCACCAAAGTTTATCTGAACCTTCCGAGGTTTTTGGCCAGTTCCTTTTTTGTTCTACCTTTCTGTTTTCTGTAACTGTATTTCTTTTCTAATTGGCAGATAAGAGAAGCTTCTTTAGGTTAGAATAGAATAACTTCCTGATCAGGCTCTCAGTGGACAACAGCTGTCCCCATTTACTGGAAGGTAGAAGTATGGACATCATGACTATTTCAGTTCAGGGTATTCCTGTTAACACACTAATATGTAGACTTCTGTTAGGGGAGCATTTTGGATGGTAATATTATAGCCCAAACTCCTTCTCTGGCAGCAAGTATATTTTATACTTCAATCCAAAGAACATTTCTGAGTACCTAATACATGCCAGATATTTTATTAGATGTTGGGTAGTTTCGATTTTAAAAAGGCACTGTCACTTTTATTGATGGCTTTACAGACCATGAAAAAATTCAGTTTAATATGGTATCAGTCAGGCCATTTTTCTTAAATTTATCTTCATCTTACCATCCTGTGTGATTACTCTCCCTAGGTTCCCCTGGCCCCTCTGATAGTTCCTCCTTTTTGTCAATTCTGTACATGTGAGTGTGCTCCAGCACTCTATATTTTATCTTCTTTCTTATTCTACATATTCTCCCAGAGTGACCTCATGTCACTCTGTGTCATGTCATGTACTTCATCCCAGGGATTGACAGAGATCCCTTCTAACTAAAATATATCTCCTGCATTCCAAACCTGTACTCTCCAGCTTAATGGACGTCCTTTCTCCTCTAAGTCTTTTACTCCTCTTCCATTGGCACCTTGTACCTCCACCAGAGCCTGGCTGTTAACCCAACATGCCCGTCCACCCCTCTCCTCCCTACATGCAGCTAGTGGTAAAGCCCTACCAATTCTTTTTTTTTTTTTTTAATTTCTCAAATCTTTGTCCTGATTTCCATCAACACTTCAGCTACATTAGCTTTGGCTCTCTTAATCTCTTCCCTGAGATATTACCAAAATCTATTAGACCTTCTTGTCTCCTCTTGCCTTCTCTGATTCATTCTTTAAACCAGAAAAATCTTTATCATTATTCCATAAAGCATAAAGCTCATAAGTAAAATATAATATTCCCCTGATTAAAAACTTTTAATTATTCTCTATTGACTATATGATAAAGTTCCCTACTTGGGTCAGGTTCCCCAAATTCTGACTCTGTTTACTTCTATAGTCTTATTTCATGATTCCACCTCCACTTACTCTCACCTCCCTCCCCTATAACATATGCACATCACCCATTTCCAAATCACATGTAACTACTTCCATGTCTTTCTTCATGCCAGGAAACCCATTCTTATTTTCCAAGAGAACACATCTTCATTTACTAAGACAGTTTATGTACTTTTATTTTTTTTATTTGAAGATTTTTTTCCTGCTTAGGTAAATTTGTCCCATCACATGTTTGTGCCTCCACTGTGCTGTGTATATAATTTCATAAAGCACCCAAGCTACACTATTGAATTGTCTGTTTGCACATATATTTTCTTCTACTATAATATAAACTGATTGAAGACAAGAACAGAGTTAAATTCACCTGAGAGTTCCCAGTACCTAACAGAGTACCTGGTCTATAGAAAATACTAACTACATGTTTATTGACTGATGGAATGAAAATGATGGAAAACTTCATATTTATTTAATGTTACTCAGCTACATATTTGTATGTTTATAAACTTTTTTGTGGACATAAATATCTGATCCTCTGAGGAATCAGTACTAGTTGATTCTCTTTATAGTTACTAATATTGTGATATGTATTTGGCAATTACTTTTACTCTTTTAGATGTGGTATAACCATTTCAAAAATTAGTTATTTTGGGTCAAAGGGTTGAAGGAAACATAATTCAAACTTCTTGTTGTATGTTACCATGAAGAGTAGTGGACACAAGGATTTTTTGACTGTCTAGCATCTGAACCCACTTCCTATGTTTTCTTAAATTTTCTTTTTCAACTGCAGTTTACATTCAATATTATTTGTATTAGTTTCAGGTGTTCCAGATAGTGGTTAGATAATCATATAATTTACAAAAGGATCCCTCCAATATTTCAAGTACCCTCTGGCACCAGAGTTAGTACCATATTACTGACTATTTCCCCTAAGCTATAGTTAACATCCCTGAGACTATTTTGTAACTACCAATCTGTACTTCTTAACTCACCTTTTTCATTGGTGACTTAACCCCCTCCCCTCTGCCAATCATCAGTCTGTTCTCTGTATCTATGAGCCTGTTTCAGTTTTGTTCATTTATTTTGTTCTTTAGATTCCACATATAAGTGAAATGATATGGTATCTGTCTTTATCTGCCTGACTTATTTCATTTGGCATGATACCCTCTAGGTCCGTCCATGCTGGTGGGAGGCAGGGCCTGAATCCTATGGAAGCTCCAGAAAGCCCAGTTAATTCAGATTCAAGCCTCTCTTGTGAATGAGATCTAGGTTTGGCCAACAACATCCGAATCCTCCTGTCATTCTAATTTTGAAGGAGTGACACAAAAATCAATGCCAGTGGGCTGCATTCATTTGTGCGACAACCACACCCATTTCCCAGGTGGGTAGCAGCAACCAAGTTCATTTCCTGTCCAATAGCAGAGAAAACAGTGACTTTACCTACACAGTTCCCATGGTCTTGGCACCTACCTGGTGTTTCCTTCTCCTTGCTCATTTTCCAAGCCTTGTACTCTAGACTTCTGAGGAGTTTCCCAAGTTATACCAAGCTTTTCGATAAAATCCTTCAGCTTTAATTGGCCACTCAGTTTCTGTTTTCTTTCTGCTAACACAATTGACTAATAACTATTGATGAATTTTACTTATGTAAAATAGTTTAAGTGGAAGGCTATGTGCTAGTATGCCTCTAATTTAAAAATGAATGTATTTAATTCACTAAATACATTGGGCATTGTTCTCCCAAGTAATGAGCACAAAAGCAAAATATTCCCCTAACACAACACCAGGGACCAGGCTCTGTGGGTAAATGACATAAGGAATTTATGGACAACAACCATTACTTTGCCTTCAGACATTTCTGTATCTCTTTTGCATGCTCTTCCCCAGGTGCCATCTGAAAGGGGAATAGTAGGTGGCTAATGAAGGTGTTCTCTGTGGAATTATAGGCAGCCTCTAGAAAAGGAATAAAGCAATTGTCTGTGATCATAACCAGATGTTGCAAAGCTTGTAAGCCTTAATGGCTGTTGTTTCAATACAGCTACTTGGGAGGGAAAAAAATCAATAACACTGAAATAAGTTATCTATGGGAAGTATTTACTGGCCATTTTTCATGAGAAAATTACTGTACAGAGACTTAATTGTGCTCTTTTGTTATAGTTTTAAAGTTAAAAGGCTAAAGGATTGTGTTTATACTTGCATGTTTGGCTTTTATGGGGTTTTATGAATTATCATTAGGATATCTATAGAGCATTTACTGTTGAAAATTCTGCATGCTATCGGACTTTAAGCAACTTAACTGTGTGAAAGAAAATCTACACGCCATTCAGCTGAAAACATGTGGTACTAAATGGAACAGATGTAGGGCCTCAAGACTTGAATGTGTCAAAACTATAGATTCTTTTCTCTCTTTTAAATTGGACCTCTAGTGGCTGCAATAATGAGCAAGCGGTGCATAAAGCCATCCAGATATTTTCCTTCTACTCAGATACCAGATTTCTGGACAGGACAGTCTGTACATTAACTAAGAGATCCTGGCATCTTAGCCAAGTTTTGTCTGTGAAATCTGGTAGTCTCTACCAGTGTTTCCCAAAGAATGGCCCTTGGACCACATGCATTGGAGTAGCTTGGAGTGCTTATGAAAATTGCAGACTCCTTGGTCTCACTCTACACACTTAGAACCTCTGTGGGTATAGTCTGTACATCTGCCTATGATGTCTCCTGGGTAATCTATACCCTCTCTAAGTACTCATCATTGATAACAACTCTCTCCTTTTAAATGTCCTCCTTAGTACCAGAGTTAATTCTGGCCAAAATGTGAAGTACAGGTTTATATGAAGAGCCTTTAGTCTCTCTCCTAAATACCACCCTTCCCAATTCATTCAGCAGGCATCTCTTGCCCACTCCTCTACCCTTTCTACACAATCCATTATCTGGTGCTTTCTCCTAATGCCTCTGCTTGCTGTGATCCCAGACACTCAGAATTTTGCCATCGTATTTCTTGAACTATATCTTTTCATTAAAACAACTGCTCCGAATTTTATCCCGATTGCCAACTTATCTAAAGCATTTAGGAACTACTCACAGGCTACTCTGTACTAACATGAATAGGCCGGAGATAATTCCCCAAATAATCTTTCCTTCTTGAGTAATACTCAAGCATTTAACAGGACCTCCCCTGTGCAAAAAGCACCTGGTTGGTTGTCCCTTCCAAAAGAGTCAATTAAATAAGATTTTGTAGCTAGTACACTTTTTATAAATAAATAGTTGTTAAAAGGGCAATGAGAATTTCAATCCAGGTTGTAGGGAACAGTACCATGATGAGAGATATAAAGCCTCTAGTTCATAGGTAGTGAGGAAGGCTTGTCAGTAGAGAGGTAAATGATTTAATCGAAGGGTAGTCAGAATGTGCTGTACTGAATGTTCCAAAGAAGCCAAGTAAAACAGAGCAGTATCCACTGCCTCAGTGAGGGGGTAGAAGATGGGGAATATAGTGTGTGGTATGTGAGCAGTGCCGCAGGGCAGGGTAATTTTTATATATAGCTGACCCTTGAACAACTTCAGGGTTAGAGGCACTAACACCCCTACCCTGGACAGTCAAAAATCACATATAACTTTGGACCCCTCAAAAACTTAACTACTAATAGCCTACTGCTGACCAGAAATCTTACCAGTAACATAAAGTTGATTAACATATATTTTTATGTTATGTGTATTATACACTGTAATCTTACAATAAAGTAAGCTAGAGAAAAGAAAATGTTATTAAGAAAATCATAAGGAAGAGAAAATATATTTATAGTACTGTACTGTATTTACTGAAAAAATCTGCATATAGGTGGGATTGTAGAATTCTACCATATACTGAGTGACCCTGAATAAGTCATTTGCTTCCCAGAGCCTCAAGCTTTCTTTACCTGTAAAATAAGGACAACACCACTT
Organism: Mormoops blainvillei; assembly: GCA_004026545.1. Lineage (NCBI taxonomy): Eukaryota > Metazoa > Chordata > Mammalia > Chiroptera > Mormoopidae > Mormoops > Mormoops blainvillei. The sequence continues at coordinate 273,351 of PVJD01001204.1, forward strand.
ACCTTGGAGAGATGTCGTAGAAGTTAAAAGTAAACAGATTAAAAACTCCTCACGGGGTGTTTATCCTTACGACTTACACGTTTGATATGTGTGGCTATTATTCCGTAGCGCAGAATGAAGGCGAGAGCCTGGAACGGCTCCCCTGCTCTGCCCCAGCACCGGCCCCAGCCCACTGTTCTCTTCGCCAGGTCCTGACCTTGCGGAGCACGCTCCCTCCCAAAGGCCGCCTCCTGCCAGTCCCCCTGCATCCCGGGATTCCCTTCCCCAGGTCATCATGTAGGGCCCCTCCCTTACATCCCGCGGACTCTGCTCATCTGCTCAAATGTCCCTTATCAGAGATGCCTTCCTAAGTCCTCACTTAAAATATTAAAACCATTCTCCCCAAACTTCATCTTCTCCTTACACAGCTGTTTCTCCATAGAATTTATCACTCCAATATTCAATATATTTACTTTCCATTCGTCTGACTGCCTGCAGTAGAATGTGAGCTCCTGGAGGGTGGGGGTTTTGTCTGCTGTATTTCCTGTGTACTCCCAGAGCTTAGGACAGTGCCTGGCATTTACTAGGTGCTTAGCACATATTTGTTACAAGAATGAACAGGGCCTTTCTTTATTCTTTTATTCTCTGACACCCTGACATAAAGCTTTATTTTGCATCGAGTACACATTTCATAGGCATTTGTTCAAGCATACAATTAAATTACTTTTTACAAATGACAGTGTTTATCTGGTACCTAAAGATCAACTGACTGTATTTTTATTGCTTAGCAAACAAATCCAAGACTGTGTTGAACTATAATGAGGCGATAGGCTGCTTGGTTAATTTGGTGGGGAGAAGAGCAAAACAAGAAGGGCCTGAACTTGGACATGTAGAGGTCTCAACTGGAGATGGGGAGGAGGGAGTTGGCACTGGAGACACTGAGGAGGAAGAATGTAAAGGGAATTGACTACAGCTGCATGTGTGTGTGCAGGTGAGGAGGCTGACTGCTTCCAGGTCCAGCTGACATTAAATAAATATTTCTGTAGTTTGAGGGTGTTAGTGAGCCTCGTCTTTCAGTAAGTCTTAAAACTATTTTCTAAGTCCTGCCCACGCACAGCTGAGATCTCTTACCTTTTAACTCAAAAATTAGTGGAACACTGCTCCAATTTTCCATCTTTTAGTTATTTGCTGACGGCACCCCTGTGGTGATTGTCTTGTTATTGGAATTGCCCAAGTAAGATTTCCAGGAAATGGAGAAAAGGTGTTTGCTTTTCCTTTGAAATGTGAGGCATGACAGTCTCGGTTATGGTAGGAACCAAAGGCCCTTGATTTGATTTCTTTCTGCCACGGATAAAGAACATCATGATTGTTTTTTGCTTTAGTGAAGGAGAAAAATGTTACCTATAGGTAAGAAACTATAGGAGAAAAAAATCGAGAGAAACATTATAGTTAGTTTACAGATAGGGAAACAAAGAAGGCGAACCACATTTGGGAGAATCTGTCCTTATCCAGGTGACATTTCATGTTAAATGGTGAAGTCTGTTAATTCAATAACAAGATTTAAGGGGAAAGTCTACTATCTTTATTTTCTCATGTTTTTTTAAAACTTAAATTTATTGGGGTGACATTGGTTAATAAAATTATATAAATTTCGAGTGTTCAGCTCTACAGTACATCATCTGTATATTGTATTGTGTGTTCACCACCCCAAGTCAAGTCTCCTTCCATTATGATTTATCCCTCTTTTACCCTCTTCTACCTCCTCTCACAACCCTTTCCCTCTGGTAATCATCATACTGTTGTGCCTGTGTCTATGACTTGTTTTTGCTTAATTCCTTCACCCTTTTCAGTCAGCTCCTGAACGGTCCTCCCTTCTGACAGTCTGTTCTCTGCATCTATGGAGTCTGTTTCTATTTTGTTTGTTTATTTGGTTCATTAGATTCTACATATAAGTGAAATCATATGGTATTTGTCTTTCTCTGACTGGCTTATTTTACTTAGCATACTACCCTCTAGGTCAATCCATTCTGTGCAAAAGGTGTGATTTCCTTATTTTGTATGGCAGAATACAACAGTATTCTATTGTACACATGTACCACAGCTTATTTATCCACTCATTTACCAATGGACACATGGGCTGCTTCCAAATCCTGGCTGTTACAATGAATATAGCGATGTATATATTCTTTTGAATTAGTGCTTCAGAATTCTTTGGATATAGTACCAGAAGTTGTATCACTGGATCCTAAGTTTCATTTTTAATTTTTTGAGGAGACTCCATACTGTTTTCCACAATGGTTGCAGCAGTCTGCATTCCCACCAACAGTGCATGAGGGCTCCCTTTTCTCCACATCCTCAGCCAGCACTTGTTATTTGTTGATGATAGCCATTCTTACAGGTGTGATGTGGACCACACACCAGAGCATGGCAGGGTGGTCTGGTCCAACTCCATGGGCCTCCACGCCCACATCTCTGCTGTATCCCCTTTGACAGACAGGAATATACTTCTGAGTGCTATTTGTCTGCCTTTGTTTTTACTACTCTTCTCAATATCATTTCCTCTTTCCTAATAATTATTTTGAGGCTACTCAATTGCTTGAAATAAAGTGTTATGAATCTTAAACTATTATCTAGGAGAAAACTTAATAACAAAACATAGCCCCTGAGAAACTTGATAAAGAAAATGAATCTTCACGTGTTATCGCTTCAGCCTCAGGATATCCTGTTCAGCATATAAAATATTACTCAAAATTAATCAAAAGGCAAGCAATCACTGCAGTTAGTATTTAAAAACATCATTAAAACTTTTAAAACTTAAGTTTCCTACAATTTAAATTTTGATTACTTAAAATACCCTAAATATAAGTCAGCCTGAAGCTAGTAGTTTATGGAAAGCTTGAACAAAACCCTTCATATGTCTAAGTTACGGTATGTATTAGTACATCTTAGTTTAAACAGGAAAAATCATCACCATGATAGATGACTTGCCTAAAGCCAGTTGTATCTTTTCATTGGAACTTTTGAGGCTTTAAGCCAAAAGAATGAATAGAAACTATGGATAGATAATATACTGATATTTTACGAGAACACTAGTAGGAAAAGATCAGTCGTTGATATGAGATTTCATGAAGCCTCCATTCAAAAGACTTGCATGATCACATCAAAACACTAAAGCACCTTAGTATAAGAAAGCACACACATGTGTCAATCAAATAATGTATGGCATAATTAGTATGTCTCTAAATTTCATCAGTTATCTTTTCTTTCATGACTCTAATTTTGAATTTCAGTGTTCCAAGTTGACCTTCATTATGGTTTTCCCTTAATATCTGAGGGGGATTGGTTCCAGGACTGCCCCTCCTCATCCTGCGGGTACCAAAGTCTGTGGATGCTTAAGTCCCTCATATAAAATGGTATAGTATTCGCATATAACTTATGCACATTCCCCCATTTACTTTAAATCATTGCCAGATTACTTATAATAAATACCTAATAAAATGTAAAAGCTATGTCAATAGTTGTCATCCTATATTATTTAAGGAATGATGACAAGAACAAAAGCCTATACCTGCTCAGTACAGATGCAATCATCATAGGCCTAACTACATGTAGCACATCAGCAACAGCGCCACATTTCTTCCCAAATATTTTTGATTTGTGGTTGGTGGAATCTGTGGACTGGAACCCGTGGATACAGAGGACTGACTGTACTTGGACAGCACTAGCACTGGCATTTCAAGGAAATTCTGTTTCACTTTGCATTTTCAACTTCAGAGTTTAAATGCACCATCTCTTTAATTCTTATTTTGCTCTATGCAGTTTGCAGAAAAATCGTAACTACAGAGGGATATGTAACTTAATTCCTTTAAAGTGTATTATTTGTAGAAATATCTACCAGATCCTATCCCAGGTAATATATATATATATATAGATTGTCATGCTTTTCAGTGAAAAGAGCCTGCTTACCCTCAACCCCCTCACCCGACCAAAAGCAAGAATCATGGACACCTCATTATCTACCATGCTGCATTCTGAAACACCTGCTGGCAGATCAGCCTGGTGTGTACCACTTAATCGATTCCTGGTGTCATGAATGTGCTTTCTTTCCACATGCAAGAGCACCTTCCCCCATCTCTTGGTAACTAACTCACACCAAGATGTCAGGAAAGGTATTGTTCCTTTTAAGCAAGGCATTGTTTAGTGTAGAGAAGTGGAAACTAAAATTTTAGGTGTTGTGGCATGGTGAGAAGAAGATATTTATGAACAAAAAATAAAAGCATTGCCACATGTGCATAAGTATCCATTCTTTCTCTAAACATCATCTGTAGGAAATCTTCTGGGCCTGCATGACTTGCCTTACTGGCTCTGCTTCCTCACCAAGCTATGAAGAGGAGTATGAGAGTCACTCGTCTCTTCCAAACACTCAACGTACTTTTCTTTCTAGACCCAGAACAAAATTAAACTTTCTCATTTCCTTGGAAGTTAGGAGGGATCATGTGACTTCCTTTGGCCCATAAACTATGCGCAGAAGAGTCGGGAGTCACTTACAAGCAGCACGTCAGTCACCATGCTCCCTTTTCCTCACCTTTGCCATCACTGTGGCGCAGAGATAGAGACCTCTTAGCCCAGGTCTCTGAGTGTGGAGTCTATGCAGGGGTCGTCCAACCTTTTGGCGTCCCTGGGCCATACTGGAAGAAGACGAATTGTCTTGGGCCACACGTTAAATACACAAACACTAACAGAAACTGATGAGCAAAAAAAAAGGTTTTAAGTAGATTTATAATTTTGTATGGGGTCACATTCATAGCCACCCTGGGTTGCACGCAGCCCGTGGGCTACAGGTAGGGCACTGCTGCTAGAGCAAGGCTCCCTCCCCAGTGACTTGTGATAAACAAGCAGCATGAGCAAGAATTATGCCTTTGTTGCTTTAAACCAGTGATTCTCAATCTCTTTCATCTCCTAGCACACGTAAATGAATTACTAAACTTCTGCGGCATGTCAAAAAATATAATTTTTGCCAATCTGACAAAAAATAGGCATAATTTTGATTTATTCACATTGGATGGCTATTGTTATGTTGGCTATTATTTTTTTTTATTTGACAATCTAATGGAAAAGAGGTCAGAGCTCCTGACTAAAAGTCAGGTACTGCATGTTTTAAAAATTCTTGTGGCACACTGGTTGAAAATTGCTGTTTTAAAACCAATGATATTCTTGAGTGGTTTGTCATTATAACAAAAGCTATCCTATCCTAACTGGTGTAAGAATTACATGAAATAAAATGTAAAATTGTTTCAAAAAGTTTTAAGGCCATATAAATATAAGGTCTCATTTTCACAAGAGATGTCTCTTGTTATTCTTAAGACAGGTTTTAAGTTTATTTGGTTCATTATAAGCAATCTGAGTTGTTAAGTTCAGTCCTGATATTTGTACTTTACAAATCAACAAGGGTTTTTCTAGTAAATATATCGATGAACAGAGAATTCTGGAAGCTGCCTAAATGGCTTCCTTTTAAAGTGGGCCATTATCACAGAGAAGCAGGGCAAGCCATTTGGTGGACCTAGGGAGTTCTAGGATAAAGGATCATTTTGATTTTTCATGCTGGGGGTCCATCGAGATTCATTATTGGTGTAAGAAGTTGCAGACAGCCTTGCTGGCTGTCCCAGGAGCCCAAGGCAATTTGATCCTCATGCAACTTTGTGTCCCATCTCATTGCCTTCAGGTTTTACCCAATGTGAGTCCTGATTAGGTTGCAACAGAGTTTAGGGTGAAAAGCGGTTTCAGTGAATGGCAAGACTACAGTTCTAAGCTATATTTAAAGTCACAAGTAAAAGCTATTTGGAGGACTAGAATAGGTAGGAGTTGCATAACTTAATATAATATAATAATTGAGAATATAATGATTAATCCCGCCCAAAATACATGTGAAAAGCATAAAAGACCATAAGATGGTTTTCCATTATGTGCTTCTGAAAGGCTAGCATTTTCCCCTTTCTTTTCCTTTTGTTGTATTTCCATGTAATTGAATTTCACCTTCTGCTCCATTAACCTTCAAAGGGACTATGTAACAGGTGCTCCTCTCAGGTAGTCAGGGCCCTACAAAGATGCATTAACAATCAGCTGTTCATCAATGCGCTGAACATTTTTAAAAAGGACTGTTAGTAATTAGTGATGTTAAATGGTCAATGCATGAGGAAAATAACATTTGTAACTCTTACGGACACCTTGAAAATAAGCAACCTATTTATTCACCTGACCTTACAAAGTGAACTTCTAATCTAGATAGAGCAAGAATTTTGACTCAGTTTATAAGGTACTGCTACCATTATTTGATACTAAGCTATGTGGCTTCTTATATCCTAATGTTAAGTGGCGCCTAAACCATAGTAGGCTTTTTTTTCCCCCTAAAAGAAATTCCTTATATATAGAAATGTTAATTTCTACAGTAGCTCATATGCGTAGAATAAGGTAGTCAAGGAAAGTCTTCACATTCTGGTCAGAAGAGCAGTCACTATTTTTTAAAATCATACTCTGCATACCCTGTTTTATTTGAAAAAAAAAAGGCATTAAGTTTGATTTTTTTTTCCCCTCTCATGGAGTTTAGCGAACACATGTGATGTCAAGTGCCCTATTTCAGGGCTTTTTAAGGACAGTATTCTGATCTCTTAGGCTTAACAAGCAGCTTTTTTAAAGCTTGAGCAAGCAATAAAAGCACTCCTCCTCTGGGGCGGCCTGGGAGTCTGAAGGGATCAGCCGTCTTCACCTCAGGCGTTCTGCTCAACTTAAAGGAAAATGCAGAATCAAGAAAATAAACCTATTGGGCTGCATTAGGGGCAGCATACACATGAGATGCTCAGCTAATAAATCAGTAGGAGAAAATATTTACACATTTTAATATGCTTAGTGTTTTATTTTTGTTTCTCACAGTGCCATGGGTGTGGAAGGTATCTGCTCAAACATGATCATATGCTTGAAAAATGTATTTAAAATATGTATAATGAGTGTGTATGTATATATCGACATACACACACATACACACACACTCAGGGAGAATGGTGTAATTTTATTTTCTCTTGTAAAGTTTAAAGTCCTAAATGTTTCCTGTCCAACAAACTGATGGGTTTTGACTCCAAACTTCCACTTGACTGCCCTTCCTAAAATATTCTTTGTGCTTCTTTAATCTTTAGGCAGTTTGCATTTTGCTTAGCTAGTCATCCCCAGTTTTTTCCTTTTCTCTGTTTTTGCTGAAGGAAAAATTGGAATGTGGCCAAGCTCGATGATTCAGGGGACTCAGAGAGAGATGTTTTCCTCATAAAATAGTCATTCTACTTCCGAGAAACCACTGGTTGTTCCTTTCAGTATATGTTCAGGTTGATATTGTTTTACTGTAAAATTTCAAAATTGTCCATGTTTTGAGATGGAAAGCTATCTAAGTTGGATACACAGATAACTAGTTTAGCTAAAAAAAGAAAGTGAAGACCATCACCAAGCATAATCATAAGAACATTATGAGGAGACGTTATAATTATCTTCTGAAAGTATCTAAGCTAACGAGGTTGCAGATATTGACAAGTCTTATCACAGATCATTGACGGGATTTTACTTGCCAATTCGTTGATTTTTTTCCCTGAAAATGCTATTTCCTTACTCCAATATTGAGAATATTGTAAGCTTTAAACAATAAAGTATCATGGTGAAAAAAATACTTGAAATGTGTTCACTAAATAGAAAAAATACCAAGTCATTATTATAATTGCAAATTAAAAGCTATCTCAAATGTGATATAAGACATATTATATTTTTATTGGCTATTGACATAGTAAGTAGGTATGAGAACATGTCAGTTTAAGTGCATTATCTGATTACAGTAATTAAGTATCTGCTGTGTGTAAGACAATATGCAAGCTACTGTTGGTACCATTATATGTGCAAATGAAAACCTAGAGAAACAATATAGATGTTGGATACGTTTACCAGGACCTGCAGAGCTGGCATTGATTCAAAAATAGTATCAACTCAAAGGAACAACTAAAATTTACTTTTTAAATAATTCTTGAAAGCAGAACCAGAAAATAATCTTAAAAGAGAGGATAAGAAACTCTGTAAAGTAAATCTACAATAGGTAATTTACCATATTGTTTCAGAAACATATTGTTGATCATGGTTGAACTTATTCACAATTTGCAAACATTATAAAAATAGTAGACAGTATAGATACACGTTATTTTGCACTGATGGATAATTATTGTTACCTTGTAGATGTTCCTTGTACACTTATCCTCTGAACCTCATTTTCCTCACATGTGAAGAGGGGAAAGTACTAATCCCTATTCTATAGAATAATGCAAGGAATGGCTGAAATGATGTACAATGAAGCAGTAAGTCAAGTGTCCTGGCCACAAAAAGTTCTTTCAAAAAATAGAACCCAAATCATCTTTCTCCCAATCTTCCTATTCGCACTGAGAATAAAATTGAAACCCTCTATCAAGGTCTTGCAGGCCCCAAATATCTGACACCTGCCTACACCTCTGTTTTCACCTTATTCCACGCTCCCTTCACTCAGGGTGTGCCTGCTGCCCCAGCTGGTTTTCTGCTGGTAGCTCGAACACATCGAAGGAAGCCTCAGTTTAGGATCCTTGCACCTCTTACTGCTTCTTCTTGGAATGATCATCCTCTAGATATTTTTTCCCTAGGAGCATTGTTTATAAAGAGTGAAAACCTGCAAACAACCCAGAAGTTCAACAGGAAAATGGACATATAAACTCTGATACACTCAAACATAGTACAGCAATGAAAATGAATGAAGAGCTGCTACATGCACTGATGTAGATGAACCACAGTCACCAAGGAAAGCAAATGGCTAAGTCACAGAAAACTATATGTATGTTTCCTATGTTTCCTTCACATAAAATTAAAAGCATGCAAAATGGAACATGTTATTGTTATTTAAGTTAATTTTTTTAAAGTATCTAAAATTCTGCTGAGAAAAACTAAATCATACTAGTGCAACCTAACACACAGAAAGTAAAAACTTTCTATGACTATTTGCTACAAATCCCCATATTCTGAATACTTTTTGGGATTTTAATTCAGTCTGCTTTACTTAAGGGAAAATATATATATACAGACTTCTACCCTGGCGTGTGATGCTAGAACACATGAAACTTCACCTTTTAGACAAGTAGAAAAAGCTTACCAAAATATCAAAATATGTTAACAACACTTTTCTTCAGCTACTCCGTGGCCTTCTGACAAACCCTGCAGTACATAAAACATTTAAAAATCTCCATTTTCATTACAACTTCACCAACAATTCCACAAAGTTGATTTATGTGTGATCATATTTAATACTAAAGATGCCTCATCAAAATACTCTACTTCCACAAATGCCCCAAGCACATCAATTTCTTTTTTGCCCCGGGTTGTGGAAGCTCCTTATTCTCCTCAAATCTTATTGTTCTACTCAGTTTATTGTTTCTTAACTCCCTATTGCTATTGTTTTATTTTTTCAGCTGAGATCTTCTTCCTCCCATGGAGTTCGTTTTATCCCAGCTGTGGTATACCACAGGTGTTAAGAGCACACAACTTCGGAATCAGACATTTCTGGATCTTCGTCCACACTTTGACAATTACTTTTTGGTACCTAAGGCTTGTTAGATTCAGGCAAGATAGTTGCTTCTTCTTAAAGCACTGCATGCACCTTTCAAGCTAAAAGAAAATAAAACCAAAAGTGAAAGTCCTTCTAGCCAGGTGTTATCTCAGAAAAGATGCTTTCTTCAGGGGCCTCTGCATGTATCTCATTGGCTAGAACTCTAGATTAAGGAAAAGCTTGGGGTTGGTTTACTTTGTCACCCCATTCATATTAGACCAAGCAGATAGATTGAGAAAGGAGTTTGTAAGAATGCCCACTGAGTCACCTTTCACTCTTTGCCATGGCGGGTATCTCTCAGGAGATGTGGGAGTCCCACCATGCAGAAGGCCTAGTGTGGCACCTCTATTCATTTGTTAACATTCAGTGGATTGCCATGCATTTAAACTCACATGCTCTTGGTGAGGTATGTTTATGGGTTATATTATCTCAATAGAATTAAACCTCACAAAAAGATGTCTTAAAAATAATTCTTGCAAGGAAACCATGAGATGAAGACACTAGTAATAATTAAGGAAACACAAACTACAACAGAAGGTTATATCACACCTTCTCTGATTAAAATGATCACATTTCAAACAAATCAGGCTAGAAGTGAGACAAAACATGTTGAAATTATCCGAAAGACTTAAGAATGAACCTCGCCTTCAGTGTATATGGGATCTTGAAATACAAGCATGAAACCAAATATTATAGTTTGTCTGAAAACACTCAGAATTTTCAACATGTAAACACCAAGCACATACAACATGAAAGCAACTCACTACAACTTTTTTTTTTAGCAATGTGGTATTGCTAAATTTAAATTTGTGGGATTTTTAGGCTATTACATTTTTCAGTGAATTGTATAAATATTTAGAACTTCCTTTTGAAGTTTTCTTACCTAATAGGAAATGACAAAAAGACATCAGTGTAGAAACACTATTCCTTTTACACAGCAATGTTGACTGGAATGATACATGGAAAATAATATGATGATAAACTAAAATGTATTTCTCTGTCAGCAAGTACTATTAAAAACTCATGAGGGAAAATATTGCTGCTGTAGATTTGGATAAGATAGTATTGGAATAAATTATCTAGTGTGGGAGAGTGGCTGTAGAGTTGGATAAAAGTTATAATACTTCACTATCTCTCAGCTTAAGACTTTTTTTTAGATTCTTTCTCAATAATGACGACACAAATAACTGTATCTTTGTGAACCACTAAAAGAATTAGCTCAAAATTTGAGTGGTTTAATATATCAAAAGTTTATTTCTGTCTGACACTAGGTTTTCAATAGGTCTAGTGGCTTTTCCCAAGGGAGCTATCTTCTAAGCAATGACCTAGAGATTCAGTGCATTTTCACTCATGTGCTCCATCATCTCAGCCCAGGGTGCCAGGTCACAGTAGCAGGACAAGATGGGGAGGAGTTTTCATGCAGTGGCTTTTTATAGTCTTGGCAGGAAATGACTCAGGTCACTCACTTCCACTTACATTCCATTGGCTGCAACTCGTTGATGGCTCCATTCATGGCAAGATGGCGGGAAGTATAGTTTCCTATGTGCCCAGGATATAGAAGAGAAATGAATACTGAACACTACTAGTAATTTTTCCTCATTTAAGCAACATAAAATTTATTTTTTAATTATATTTTATTGATTATGCTATTGCAGTAGTCCCATTTTTTCACCCCTTCATCCCCCTCTGCCCTGTAGTCACTCTCCCTCCAGCATTTCCCCCCTTACTTCATGGGTCATACATATAAGTTCTTTGGTTTCTCCATTTCCTATACTATTCTTAACCACTTTTTGTGCCTACCAATTATACTTCTTATTCCCTGCACCTTTTCCCCCATTCTCCACCCTCGCTGTCCCTGCTGATAACACTCTGTGTGATCTCCATTTCTGTGATTCTGTTCCTGTTCTAGTTGTTTACTTAGTTCATTTTTGTTTTTGTTTGTTGTTTTTAGGTTCAGTTGTTGATAGTTATTTGTTGTCGTTTTACTATTCATAGTTTTTCTTATTTTTTAATTTTCTTTATTTTTATTGTTGTTCAAGTACAGTTTTGTCCATTTTCTCCTACCACTCACTGCACCCCTCCCATGCCCTCCACCCACCCTTGATCCTACCCCTTTTGTCTTTGTCTTTGTGTCCTTTATACATGTTCCTTGATTACCCTTCCAGTTTCCGCATTATCCCCTCCCTCTCTCCTCTGGTTACTGTCAGTTTGTTCTTTATTTCAATATCTCGGTTATATTTTGCTTGCTTGTTTGTTCTGTTGATTACTTTCCACTTATAGGTGAAATAATATGGCATTCGTTTTTCACAGCCTGGCTTATTTCATTTAGCATAACCCTTTCCAGATCCATCCATGCTGTCGCAGAGAGTAAGAGGTTCCTTCTGTCTGTCTGCTGTGTAGTATTCCATTGTGTTAATGTACCACAGTTTTTTGATCCACTCATTTACTGATGAGCACTTACAGTGCTTCCAACACTTGGCTATTATAAATTTTGCTGCTATGAACACTGGGGACCATAGGTTCTTTTGAATCGGTGTTTCCCGATTTTTAGGGTAAAATCCCAGCATAGTTCTGATCTTCTTCTTTTTCTTAGATAAGTCCTTTTAATATTTCATATAATAAGGGCTTCGTGGTGATAGACTCCTTTCACTTTACCTTATCTGGGAAGCACTTTATCTGCCCTTCCATTCTAATTAGTAGCTTTGTGAGATACAGTAATCTTGGTTATGGGTCCTTGCTTTTCATGACTTTGAATACTTCTTTCAAGCCCTTTCTTGCCTGTAAGGTTTCTTTTGAGAAATCAGCTGATAGTCTTATGGGAACTCCTTTGTAGATAACTCTCTCCTTTTCTCTTGCTGCTTTTAAGATTCTCTCCTTATATTTAATCTTGGATAATATAATTGTGATGTGCCTTAGTGTGTGCTTCCTTGGGTCCAACTTGTTTGGGACTCTCTGGGTTTCCTGGACCTCCTGGAAGTCTATTTCCTTTGCCAGGTTGGGGAACTTCTCCTTCATTTATTTTTTCCAATAAGTTTTCAGTTTCTTCCTCTTCCTCTTCTCCTTCTGACATCCCTATGATTCAAATGTTGGAATGTTTAGGTTGTCCTGGTGGTTCCTAAGCCTCTCCTCATTTTTTTGAACTCTTGTTTCTTCATTCTGTTCTGATTGAATGTTTATATCTTCCTTCTGCTCCAAATCATTCATTTGGGTCCCGGTTTCCTTCCCTTCACTGTTGGTTCCCTGTACATTTTTCTTTATTTCACTTTGCATAGCCTTCACTTTTTCCTCTATTTTGCGACCATACTCAGCCATTTCTATGAGCACCCTGATTACCAGAGTTTTGAACTCTGCATCTGATTTGTTGTCTATCTCTTCAATGCTTAGTTCTATTTTTGGAGATTTCATCTGTTCTTTCATTTGGGACATATTTCTTTGTCTCAGTGCAACTGTTAAGTTGTAAGGGGCAGAGCCTTAGGTATTAGCCAGGGTGGGGCAACTCACATCTCTGCCTTATGGTGCAGCATGTTGGGGAGGGGTCAGAGAGGAAACAATGCCACTTGCTCAGCTCTCAGCCAGCTTTCAGTCACTTCCCTTGCTACCCAGAAGCAAATTGGGCCCTTCTGGTGCTGTTTTCTGGGTAGGTGGGTTTGTGTACATTCTAGGACCCTGTGGGTCTTCTCCAAGGAATAATCCTGTGAAGCTAGGAGTTTCTCCCACCGCTGTAACCCCCACAAGTTTTTACAGCCAGAGGTTTTGAGGTTTTCTTTTCCTGTGCTGGAACCCTGGGTTATATGGTCTGCCTCACTCCCCCGTTGTTCCTCCTGGTTTACCTGCATGCAAATGTGGGACCACCAGCCACCATCTTGCCTTCCCTGTCATCTAGCCTGCCCTGTCTTCTAGCTGCTGCCTTGTTGTGCTTCCTCTCTGCCACGGCTCCCTGTCTCTTACCCTCCTGCCAGTCTGGATGAATTTTTCTTTAACTCCTTGGTCAGACTTCCATACAGTTTGATTTTCTGACAGTTCTGGTTGTTTTTTTGTTTTTAAATTTGTTGTTGTCCTTCTTTTGGTTGTACAAGGAGGCAAAGTGTATCTAGCTATGCCTAAGCAACACAAAATTTAAAGAAAGGCATGTATAATAGTAAATGTTATGGAGCAGTTTCTTTGATAAAACAAGGAAAATATTCCAGAGCAAGATTACAAGATAGTATAATGTCAAGACAATGTATGATGCAGATATGGACCTTAAAGATGAATTATGCATTAAAAAAATAAAACTACAATGGTTCTCAATCTGTCAATCACTTTTGTGAGGACAAATGACTGTTGGTTTTATATTACCCAACTTATGTGTCTGAAAACGTCCAGCTGTATATCTAGAATGGTTTGCCCAAGGTCGATGTAACCTGCCAGCCAAGGAGAGTGGACTGGAATGCACATGAGTGAACAATGACAACTTTACCGTACTAGGCAGTGGGGGTGGTAGATGCCATTGAGTGAGCACGTGTACTGTGTGCCCATGGCATTCAAAATGACTGAGCAAGTAGAGCAATGAATCTGCATCAAATTTTGCATTAAACTTTAACATTCCTCTGCAGAAACTATTCAGATGATTCAGGAGGCCACAGCTATGGGCAACTGGTGAATGGCAGCTTCATCATGACAACACACTGGCTCATGCATCACACCTCATGTTGTTTTTTTGTGAAACACCAAATCATCCAGGTGACTCAGTCTCTCTACAGCCCAGATGTGGTGACCTGTAACTTCTGGCTTTTCCCAAAACTAAAATCACCTTTGAAAGGGGAGAGATTTCAGGAAATCTCGATGAAATTCAGGAAAATATGATGGGGCAGTTGATGGTGATGACTGGGAGAACTGAGTGAGGTTCCAAGGTGTCTACTTTGAAGGGGACTGAGGCATCAGTGTCCTCTGTACAATGTTTCTTGTGTCTTGTATCTTCTGCAATAAATGTCTCTATTTTTCATGATGGCTGGAAACCTTCTGGACAGACCTCATCTATTGTTGGGAACAAGACACTTAGGCTTTGAAGTTAAATTATAAATTTAATGTTTAAATACTAAATGGGAAAATAATTACTTTTGAAAAAATCATACTTTGGAAAAAGTACTTTGAAAACAAAAATATGTAGTGCTGTAGAAACACTTTACTCATTTAAAGCATCATAGAATTACTGTCTGCATAATTATTCATATCTATATATTTAAAACATTCTAAAATAGGTTTTGTAAACTGCTAAGGAATTAAAACAAAAACCATTGAAAAATTGGTGAATGAGATTTAAAATAAATATTTTGAGTTTATTTTAATAGTTATAAATATATATATATGTACGCATTATCTAACTTTTTAAATTAAATTTATGGGAGTATCATTGGTTAATGAAATTCTATAGGTTTCAAGTGTATAACTCTATGATACATCATCTGTATATTGTATTGTACCCATCACCAAAAGTCAAATCTCCTCCCATCACTCAACTCCCTTCTCATTTCACTATGCCTCCATCCCCTTTCCTTCTGGTACCCATCATATAATTGTCTGTGTCTACGAGTTTTTGTTTGTCTTATTTGTTCATTTTTGCTTTCAGTTTTATATCTCACATATGAGTGAAACCACATGTCTCTTGACTTTTTCTGTCTGACTTATTTTGTTTAGTATGATATTCTCAAGGTCCATCCGTGTTATCACAAATAGCAGTAGTTCATCTTTTCTTATGGCTGAGCAGTATTCCATTGCATATGTACCACATCTTCTTTATCCAAGCATCTATTTATGGACACTTTAGTTGTTTCCATGTCTTGGCCACTATGAATAATGCTGCAATAAACATTCTTTAAATATTCATATATGTTTGAAGTATCTTTTATTGCTTTAGTAACCATTAAAACAAAATATTGAAATAAACTGAGTCTAGAAAAACTTAGCCTATGTAAAAAGCACCCAAAGAGTAGTCGTGGTGTTGATAGCATAGCAACAGGACAACTGAGTTAGGTAGCAGAGATCAATGTGAGTAAGTGGGGCTGCAAGCTCGGAACCAGGAGACTGATTACTAGAAATCAGTAATCATATCAATCTAGTGGACAGTAAAGTCATGATTATGACAAAAAAACGTGAAATATTTATTCATTCAAGCATTAAACAAGAATCTGTTAAACACCAACTTTATTTTAGAAGTTTCTTTAGGAATAAATAGCCATGGTAGTAGTAGTAGTAGTAGTTATAATAATAATAATAATAATAATACATTCTTGAATACTTTATGGGCTTAGCACTTTTATGTGTATTTATAACTCATAGTCCGGTGGCTTAATATGTGGCTTTTGTCCACATATTCTTGTATCAAGACTGCAAAGTAGCTGCCTCAGTTCTAGCATCACTTCTATATTCAAGGCAGGCATAAATGGAAGTATGAAAATTCAAGGGCACTCCTGTTATTAACATAACACTAGTATCATGCAGCAGGAAAATACTAGCTCATACAGCCTCAGGGTGGCAAGGTGATTAATTAAAATAATATTCTTCTTAGATTTCCTTGTAGCTATGGGAAGATATAATCCAATTCTAGCCAAAGAGATGAAAGTGAAAAATTTAGAGTTCAGCTTTTGGGAAAATCTTTTAAAGGGCATATTTATCTCCCTTTGAAAATTTTTCTTATTCTTAAGTTTTGAGAGTAGTTCATGCATTCTAGATATAAATTCTTTGTCAAGACATGTGATTTGCAAATATTTTTTGCTCCATAGTGGCTTACAATTTTTCTTTCTCTTGAAGTATTTTTTCAGAGCAACATTTTAAAATTCTGATAAAGCTGCATATGTCATTGCTTTCTTTTATAAATCATGCTTTTGTTGTCATACTCAAGAACCCTTTGCCTAATCCAAGGTTACAAAGGTTTTCTTCTAAAAATGTATAGTTTTATATTTACATTTGGACCTGTGCTCCATTTCAAGTTAATTTTACATCATGCAGAAGTCTAGATTGAGATTTATTTTTGTTGTTGTCATTGCTGTTTATGGATGTCCTATTATTTCAGCACTGTTAGTTGACATGATTATGTTTCTCATTGAACCATCTTAGCACCTTTATGTAATATCAATTGACCATATTTGTGTGGATTTCTTTCTGGACTGCCTGTGCTATACCACTGACTTGTGTGCTGATTCTTGCATCAGTACCTGATGATTTCCACAAGGAAGAAAAAGAAGTGAGCCATGGAAGCAGGGGCCTATACAAAATATTTCAGTAGTCCAGGCAAGAAATGATGTCTTGAGACACATGGTAGCAGCAAAATCGAAAATAATTAGTCAGATTCTGGAAATACTAAGAAAAAGAGAATACATGAAATTTGCTTAAAGATGCAATATAGAGTGTGAGGGAATGTGATAATAAAAGAGCAAAGTCAAGAATTTAAACCTAAATATAGAAAAACTCTCTATTTTCTAAGACTGGAAACACTAGAGGAGAGGCAGGTTTGAGATAAACAAAAAGACATGTTCAGTTGAAAAAGACATGTTAAGTTTGATTGTTCTAAAAGAGCAGAGTGGAGTGGAGTGAAGATGTCAAGTAACCAGTTTTTTCTTTTTCTTTTCTTTTCTTTTTTTTTTGAGAGCAAAGTTCAGGGTAGAAATTGTTGCTGGAAATACGTATTTGGGAATTCTCACCAATATGATATTATTAAAATCCATGGGACTGAAAGAAGTAATCTAAAATATTTATACAAAAGAGATGTGTGAGACCAAGACCTGAGTACACATATGTTTAGAGGTCTGGGATCTGGGTAAGTATTAGGAAAGGTGACTAACAAATCATAGGAAGTTATATGGAAAAGCAGAGAATGGTATTCTGAAGATTGGAAAGAGTCAGCCATTTACAGGCTATTAAGTTGTTTCTGTTCTCATGTCATTGACCTCTTTTCATTTCCTTAGAGTTTATGCCCAAAAGGGGAATTGACAAATTATATGGCAGATCTATTTTTAATTTTTAAAGAATCTCCATACTGTTTTTCATAGTGGTTGGACTAGCTTACATTCATACCAACAGTGTATAAACGTTCCCATCAATAGATGAACTGATAAAAAAAAGTAGTATACATACACAATGGAATATTATTTATCTACAAAAAACTAGGATATCCCACCATTTGTGACAACATGGATGGACCTCAAGCTAAGCAAGGTAAGTCAGAGAAAAACAAGTATTGTATGATACCACATATATGTGGAATCTAAAACAGTTAAACTGAGGGGTCAGGAGATGGCGGTGAAGTAGGTGGGAGCTAAACCCTCAGGCTTGGTCATCCAACTGCCAATCCTAGCTGATCTTCTGAATAACTGAGTGCTCATCCAATGAAATTCCAGGTTATTTGAAGTCTGGAAGCTAAAGATTGCAGAAGACGACAGAAAACAGGGGGTAAGGAGGTTTTGTAGGCCATCAGGAAGGTCCCAAAGTCCAGTGCTGCGGCTGCAGCAGTCCGGGCCCTGGGCCAGGGACCTCAGCTACCACAGGAGCTTTGGAGGAGAGCTGGCTCAGCGATTGTAACTGGCCAGCTCCCACCCCTCCCAGAGCGGGGAAGTCACAGACCTGCACCAGTAGAGACCTGGTCACTGGACAGTGGGAGACACACAGCTGGGCAGTGGGAGACACAGAGTAGGCGGTGCACCGCAGCTGAGACAGTGGTCACAGGCTGGGGCAATAATAGAGAAATTGGGGGGCTGGGTGACACCGGGAGATGAGAGAAGAGAAGAGAAGGGCCATGACTGACCGTGACCCAGATATTCCCGGGAGTCGTCAGAGTTGGGTTGAGTGAAAATCCCAGCGATTGTTAGGAAAGGTCATCTGGAAACAAGGGGAATTCACTCAAAAAAAGGCTCTCAGCTGCTGTGCAAGGACCTCTGGTGGTATCCTATCCTCCACAACCGACCAGGATAGAGAAGGAGGAGGACGAGGGGCAGGAATTGCTCCAAATAAGGGCGCCCCAACGACAGATCAAAGTGTGGGAAGTGGGGCCAAAGAGGTAGCTGTCCCCAGAGAGACTTAATTCAATAGGGGAACTAAACCGCCCAAGAAGGACTTTGCACACACACAGCGCCCAAGCTTGCAAAGAGTGAGCAGGAGGGGTGCAAGTTGCTCCCACTCTGTGCACCTCATGGATTAATCAAATGGCTGACAGTGAGGAGGATTAAATGTGCTGGCCTGATGCATATGGACAGTGCGGGCCTTGCAGCACTCTGAAGGCTCAGCTAGAGGCTGTGAACTGGGGAAAGTGGCAGCCCAGGCACATCCCCATCCTCACAGATCCACAGGAAAGAAAAAAAAACAGAAAACAAAAAGTGGAGCCCAGCCCCTCTCTGACTGCAGCATCAAGGAAGGCCAACAGAACCTGTTTGGTGGGATTAAAGTCAGCAGGAGGATTTTTTCGTTCTTTTTTCCTTTTTTTTCTTATTCTCACAAGTATAAGACAATAAGGCCTGGAGCTGTGACAGGACCAAAGACAGATCCAGAGAGAGATCAGAAGGCTGACGCCAACAACTGAGAAAAAATTTCACTTTGATATCTTTCAGAACTTGCATTTTATTTTTAATTTTTTAATTTTTTTATTTTTTAATATATTTTAATTTTTCTTCCTTACATTTAGGTGTTTTTTTTTGTTTTGTTTGTTTCTTTGATTTCGTTGTTTGACTAGTTTTCCTGTTCTACCTTTCCTATTACATTTTAATTTCTCTTCTGACACTGAACCCATATTCCAATAACACACTACTCTTGGTCTTTTAATTTTTATTCCTTTTATTCAGATTAAATATTGCTTGTCTTATTATTGTTTTTCAAAATCTCACACAGCACCCTACCTGGGTTTTGGCCCGTTTCACTATCTTCCTGAGCTGTGTTACTGTTGTGGTTAGCTTTATTTTCCCCTACATGGCCC